>FIZT01059066.1:0-18269 GCA_900065295.1 Paracoccus marginatus | reverse complement strand
CAAAGAAATCTAAAAATTCTCCTCGTTAACTTCAGGGGCTGAAATTTTGGCTCTGATAGTATTTTTTCATGCTCTATCCACCTGGGAAAAAAATTTTCGATTGGCGTGTAAGATTTGGGGTAGGTCCCTTTCTCAAAAAACTTCGGTACCACTCCCCGTATATACCCTACGAATACAATATTTTTAGCTCCTTAGGTACGAAAATTAGATTTTTTCAACAAAACCCCGATATTTTGGGGGTTGTGGGGAAGAGGAGGTGGGGTGGGAGGTGGAAATTCCGCCCTAAATTTTTTTTTTCGTATCCTCAAAAATGTCTGATAGTCAGTTTGGAAAAGTAGCTCTTAGGCAGATTCACCTGTCTTAACCGGGGGTATCTACCCTTTGTAAAAAAAAATGATCAAAATTGTTCTGTACATAACATAGGTACGCATATCTACAAGGTGTGTTTTTCCACGCACACTAATTAGCGTTGGCTTTACTAAACACGAATGTACGTACGTTCATTTATATACGACAGGATGAAAATCTGTACGAGTCTACGTAGATACGTGTTTTTTTTGGGCGTGTAGCATAAATATCAGTTGGAACTTCCGGTCGGCGTGATTGACAAACCGAATAATATATCCTATCAACGAGCATTAAATAATACAAAATGAAAGCTGGTATTTAACACGCCTATGTTGATATGTACATTATTAATTATTATATAGTATATCTTTTATGCAGGTGTAATTGTCGATTAGACAAATAAAAGGAGGGAAAAATAAAAGGTGTCAACATTCTACACACACATTCGGAGGTTGTAGGTAGGTATCTCTGCGTATGGGAGATTTCGCGTCATCGAAAAATTTCGCCGAATTCGTATAGGTACTCGTATTTGTATTTTGTACATACTACATGTAGAACGTGATTATAATTTTCAATACCTAATTCGCATCTCTTCACGACGAAAAAATAACACAAAAACACCTTAATTAATGAAACCATTTTATACGCTGGTTAGGTATGTATTTGGCGAAGAAGGGTACGAGGTGGACGCGACCAAAGAGTAAATAAATGATGCCATGTGATACCTAATAATAATAAGTGAAAAAAAAAAATCGTAATAAATACTCGAGCCGAGAGGTACGACCAAGGAGAAAAAACCAGCGCGTTATACTTTGTAAACCGTATTTTCTCGTTAATAAATGCAAATTGTTTCGCTAAACAACTGTTTTATAATTGGAATAACAATAGTTTAATAATTCCTTTTCTAAAATATAAATAAGCGTTTGATAATTAAAGCCAAAACGGATTAGAAAAATTATATACGTCCTTCGTGCGACTATATCCATCTATATACGCGATACCTACGGTAAGGCACGACCTTACCTTTATACGACTATTTTTCATAAACGATTCGGACCGAAATACTGCCGCTATAGTGTACCTTATTCAATTCGATATTCGTTTCAATACCTACGTTTCTATGAATAGAATATAATCAATAGGTAAATTTTCAACATGAAAAGTTCAATATTGGAGGCATCTTTGGGTTTCAATTTTTTTTCTACCTAGAATGGCCTAAAGTTCATTTTTAAATTAATTTTTTTCAATAATTATTTCAATATAGCGATCGTTCATCAAATGAAATTCAATCAGAGTATGTAGAATTTAGATATCTTCGTATTTTGAATTTATCGAAGATGAAGGAAGAAAAAAATTACTCATTTCTCTATCTATGCCAAGACCGCCTATTACTGTACCTACATTCAGAATACAGCATAGATACACGAGAGCCCATATTGCACGTGAAGAAAATGCACGTCCACGTCTGGAGCGTGGACCGCGCCCCGCCACTCTTCTTCACTGCTCGGCAGCAGAGACTATGTAAATCGCGATAAAAAACGGTCTCTTTTAATAGCCGCAGACGGCATGCGCGAACGTAATTAAACGTGCTTCACGCGCAGCTGCGCGAAATTAATAGATATCGGAAAGTTGAAATTTATGGCCGATTTATGGTCAAGTTCTACGAATCGAGCCATACCGTTTTATCCCCTTCTACGTAATTTTTTCGCTCGTATATACGAGCCGCGTTGATTTTTTCCAATTCGCTATTGGATATGCCTCGGCTACGCTCGATTACCGAGTCTTTTAATAATAATTTCTTTCTTCGCGAAAAGCGAAAAGTCTCCCGATAAATGCGTACGTGTGAAAGCCGCCTAATTAGATGACTTAGACACACTTGGCAGCGTTTCAAAGGGAAGAATTTTTTTTTCTTACTTCATCTTTCAAAGTCTGAAGCGCGTACACATCAAACCGATCAAACAATGTCCGTTTCACTACCATACACCACCGCAGTCCGCACATCGTCGCTTTGCCCATATACTCTTCAAACGTCTTAAGAAATTTTTACTCACACAAGTCACCGATGAATAAGTACATATACAAGAAGAAAAATATTAAAAAGAAACTATTTGAAAAAAAAAACAACAACAAAATTAAACACGCTGTAATGATCTAATGAATGTGAAAAAAAAATACCTACGGTTGGAAAAGAAAAGCGTAGATACGTATAAGCGGAGAAATAACGAATATTCTGTCATCGTTTATTCCTCGCTCGCCATCTAGCATTCGGACATAGCCGATATCGTCGACGTCATAGTAATTTAAATAACAAATACAGCGTTAATGTGAACGTATTAGCTACACGATACGACAAAGCAATGTCCCGTTCTTGAACAAAGGTGTAAGTGGCGTATATATACGCGTATGAAATGAGAACAGCGTGTGGCGGGAAGCGCAAAAATCTCTCTATATTTAACCCGTACGATGAACTTTGCCATTACACCTATGGCCGAAAAAAATAACATTGAAAATGTGCTAGGTATTTACGAGGTAGAAAAAAAAATTACCCAAGTTTCCAGCCAAAGATTGAGAAATGAGAATTTGATAGTGACGAGGAGATAAAACTGAACATTTTTGGCTGTTTAGGTGTGGATTTTGAGTCAACGTTTATTTTTTACGATTTTTTTCAAAACTTTACGATTTTTTTAAAATTATAAATTAAAAAATTTTGGAAATTGACGAAAAATCTGACCAGGCGCTGAAAACCCCACGAATGTTTTATTCTAGTCGGATTTCAACCACCTGAAAGTTTCAGGAGCCGTTTTCAACGTGAATTACCAAAACTGAATTTTTCTAGACTTTCTTTTAAACATTTAAAAGTTCATAATTTTTTTTAATTTATAAAAAATTTTGAGACGAAAAAAAAATGAAAGCACATGCAAAAGTACCATTGTAACCAGTATTTCAAGCGCTAAGTCCATGCATCCTTTTCAGTAACTTTTTTTGAGTAAAAAGTGACCAAAAAATGAACAAAAAGTAACAAAATATTTTCAAAAAAAATCGTAAAATGTTTTTGGATTTAAAAATTTTTAAAATGTCAAAATTTTGTAATTTTAATAAAATTTGAATTTTCAGAAATTTTCAAAATATTGATACACATCTAGTAGATATGCAATGCACATGTCTTTTTTTCAATTATCAGAATTAATTTTTTTTTATTCATGAGGTAAATAATTTGATTTCAAAAAATTCTAATCTTATCATAAAAAGTAGAAAATTTGTCAATTTTTCCAAATCTGCTAATTTTTCAAAATTGGTCGATTTTTTCAAATCAGTCAATTTTTCCGAATCTGTCAATTTTTCTAAATCTGCCCATTTTTTCAAATTTGACAATTTTCCAAAAATTGTTGAATTTTTCAAAAATTGTCAATTTTTCCAAATCTGCTAAATTTTCCGAATCTACCAATTTTTCTAAATCTGTCAATTTTTTCAAATCGCCCAATTTTTTCAGATCTGTCAATTTTTCAAATCAGCCAATTTTTTCAAATCTGCCAATTCTTTCAAATATGCCAATTTTTCCGAATCTGTCAATTTTTCTAAATCTGTCCATTTTTTCAAATCTGACAATTTTCCAAAATTTGTTGATTTTTCAAAAATATTTTTCCATATCTGCTAAATTTTTGAAATCGCCCAATTTTTCCAGATCTGTCAATTTTTCCAGACCTGTCAATTTTTCTAAATCTGCCCGTTTTTTCAAATCTGACAATTTTGTTGATTTTTCAAAAATTGTCAATTTTTCCAAATCTGCTAAATTTTTCAAATCGCCCAATTTTTCCAGATCTTTTCCAACTCTGCCAATTTTCCAAAATTGTCGATTTTTCGAAAATTGTCAATTTTTCCAAATCTGTCAATTTTTCCGAATCTGCAAATTTTTCTAAATCAGCCAATTTTTTCAAATCTGATAATTTTCCAAAGATTTGTTGATTTTCCAAAATTTGTTGATTTTTCCAAATCTGCAAAATTTTCCTAATCTACCAATTTTTCTAAATCTGCAAATCGCCCAATTTTTCAAAATTTGTCAATTTTCTAAAATTCTCATGTCGAAAAGGTGTTTCTAAACTTCAGGGTATTTGTAATATGACTGGGAGGAAAAATTTTTCTTAGAATTTCCCCGCCTAATCCAATGTTACAAATTTTTTTTTGACAAAAAATGTCAATTTTGAATCGTAAAAAAATTCGCAGAACATCAAATTTCACAAGTAAGTAGATGACCAACATTTGGTGGAAGGGTGGAGGAGGGCTACAAATATTCTCAATCCTAAAATTAGGATTATTCCAATCGGTCTTCCATAGTTTTCGACAGATATCTAACCACCTCGCAAGAACAATAAGATCACAATCATCACCACCTCTTGAAAAAGTCCAAACTTCTCAACCCCTGCATTCCATCTTATACAACGCGAAGATAAATATCGTCTCATTTTAACCATTCCCAAACTAATCATCGCGCATCACCAAAGAGCGTATATAATTTTAAGGTAAATTAAGCGAGCATTTAGCATCGTTCAACGTAAACCAACTACCTGTTGTTAGTACAGTCCAACCAGCACCAATCACCAAGGTAATCATTGATTACGATCATGATGAAGATCTACCTCGGCTCGTACCACCGATGAATTTTCCAGCCCGCAGCCGAGCCCCGCCACATTATTGTCCATAGAATTAATGAAGCAAAGGTCAATCCTATTCGAAAAGGTGAACGCAGATTAAAAGCGCGCTGCACTGGTTCGATGGCTCGAAGTCCCCCCCTCTCCGCGGATTGCTTTTCTTTTACGTGTGTAATCATTAAAAACCCGCATTTTTACGATTCAAATAGCAGTATTAAAAATTATAATTGATTTTCGTTGTGATTGATCGAGGTAATTAATTATTGTTCTCGTTTGCCAGTCGATGTCAGTTTAGACGCGGTTAGGATTTTATATTATAACCTGCCTCCTTCTTTATACTCCTCGCGGCTCCTACGCACTCCGCTCTATACGCAGCTCTGCGGAGAGTTCGTAATAATGAAACGTTAATCGGTGGTCAACGCGAGTTGATGAGGATGCTAAATTTATTTGAAAATTTTCAACCTTCTTTATCGTTCCAAATGACGAATGATTCTTATTCCATCTTTCGAATATACAGCGTAAGTACTCGTAACTACTCATTTCTATTCCCACTTCGCATACGAAAAAGAATCGATTAAACCAAAGAGGGTGGGGGGCAGACAAATCACCCATAAAATTGGCCAGAACGCGGCGCATACTACAAACACGAAGACACGATGGCGAGGTACGGAGGGGAGGTACTCGCGCCGAGGCACACGATAAAAAACCATAATACGTACGAGCTACCAGTCAACGGCGAGTAGATAGAATTGCCTATACGCTCGTATCCGGGAGTAATTACCTACAGGTACGTGGTGCATGGCCGGCTACTGCAAAAATTTCCTATGTCGGTCGATTCCGACTCGGCGTGGCCAGCACAGATTTCGAGTCTGCTGGGTTCTGCGGCGATATTATAGGTATTTGTGCTTTTAGGCGAAGGTGAAAAAAAAAACCACCGAAGCCAAGAATCTAGTCTCATCGCATCGGTTAATCTCGCCTCGCGTATTTTATTAATACTCAATAAAAATAATTACACTTGCCCCCATCGTATTGGTTGGTTATTTTACAAAGTACAAATCGGTACCGACGTTTTACGAGCTATTTCAAGGTACAAAATTGAAGGTTAAGTCGTATATACGCGTATATATATAAAAGAGTTCTGGTTTTGGCCGTTGTACTGCGCTAGCTTGTATTATAGCGAGCCTAATTCATTTTATTACGATAGGGAAAAATGTTATTATAGTTTTGCTTTGTTATTATTATTATAAAAAACCTATAAAATCTTTACTTATATACGGATCATAAATCTCCGAACGGGTTTAATATCACGTTTGTTCTCGAAAAGAAAAAAAAAATTACTATTTCGGACCCAGACAGAAATTAATTTGAAAAATATTAACATAACCCGATGAAAATTGCTTTTTCTACTGTAGATCCGCTCCAACTTCGCGTACCTAGGCACCTCTCATCACCCGGTACCATGCATGTTCGCAATGTACCGTAATTTCAGCATCGAGGTACCCGCCCGTCCATTGTTTCAACTTCGACCAACTGCTGCTGTTGCTGGTTTCTTATACTGCACAAGGTTAGGGGCAGTCCTATAATAATTACCACTTTTTATAAACGTCCTGCCTTTAGAGGTCTGCGACTGTCGCGCCAGACTAGGAGTCAAAAAATATAGCAACGGACGTGTGGGGCCATAAATGCGTGTATAAGTAAGTAATGATTCCATAAAGGTTTAAGGGTCGATGTGTAAGAGAAAAATGTAGCAAGTTCAGATGGTTGTGCTTCATTATTTGAAAAATACCAAATTGAATCTTTGCCAGAATTTAAATTGAATCATTTCAGGGAACATTTTTACCCTAGAAAATTCTTCTCCCCCCCCCCCCATCCATTGGCCCTTTGATCAACGTCCATCATCATGATCGTCAACTTATTAATTTCGAAATGTTAAAACCTATAGACACGTGCACTAAACTACCTTATAATTTAATTTAAAAATTTTAAATTGTACTAACTGTGCTTACCGTGCTTCTGCATGAAGCTGAATAAATCGTCCAGGAATTCCTTCCTCTTTGGATCATCTCTGTCGATATCGTACAACTGCAAAAAAACAGTAGACTATTTTAAATTAAATGATATACCAGGAAAATCATTCTAGCGTTGGTAAATAATGTAAATTGATCAATATAAGAAACTTGAATTTTTAAATGCCTAATTGCCTACCTACTCTCTCAATCTGAAATCAGTGAAAATCACTGGAAAAAAAGTCAGAATTGCAGCTCAGGAAAATCAGTAGAAAAAAATCACTGAAATTTCGGTGAATTTTTACTGATTTTCCAGTTACTTTTGTAACATTCACTGAAAAATCAGTGAAAATTCACCGGAATTTCAGTGATTTCTTCACTGATTCCCCTGTGCTGCAATTCTGACTTTTTTCCAGGGATATTCACTGTTTCCAGATTGAGAGAGTATGTCCATCCCACGAAAAAAAAAAAAAAAAATGATAAATTCCGATGACAGTAGTTGAGCAAAGATCAAACTCACGCATAGGTGGATCTAAGGGCGGGCATGAGATGACTAGGCCCTTTTCAAAAATTTTTTGGTTTGGCCAATTAGAATTAACATTGATAAATTTCTAGCACCAAAAATTGGAGAATTCTGGGAACACGAAAAATTTTGTGAAAACAAAAAATTGCGTAAAAATGGAAAATTTTGTAAAAAATAGAAAATTTTGTAAAAATGAAAAATTCAAAAAAAATTTTAAAAATTAAAAATTATAAAATTCTGTGAAAATGAAAAGTTTTGCGAAAATTGAAAAAAAAATTCAGCAAAAGAAACAGAAAATTTAAAACTTGAAATTTCTAAAAATGAAAAAAATAGATGAATTTAGCTCTCTGACTATCTTTTTATTCGAAAAAAAATTATTCAATCCTTCTGCCAGTTTGGCTCAAGTTCGATCTTTTGGGCCCTGTTAAAATAAAAAGCTAGATTCGTTCATAAATTCGCGATTCAAAATCCGTAATGGAATGACGTTTACGAGCACAGGATCTAATCAAAACGTTGCCAATTTCAAAAGATTTTTTTTTGAATCCCAAAAATTTTGATTTTGAAAAATGAGAATTTTATAAAAATTTAAAATTTAAAAAAACTAAAAGCTGAGGCTTGATACCTACTTGAAATTTCGCCAATCTTACGAGATCAAGAATATAGTTTAGTTTTGTTTATAAAAATTTCCAGAAAATTGAAAACTTGAGAATTGAGAACAGAGACTTGAGACATGAAACCTAGAACTTTGAAAATTACAAAAGAATATGAAGTGTTTTGAATCAATACGCAGAAAAAAATTTAATCCAAAATTCTCAATTTTTTTTAAATTGAAAATTTTATCAAAAAAAAAAAATCTAAATACTTGAGAATGTAGTACCTATACCTACTGAGACTTGAGACTTTCAGGGCTTAAGACGCGACGTTGGCATTGTAGTCATGTAGAAGCTACAGTAAAATGTCCAGCTCATTTGGTCGTTCATTATTCACTCGAATTATTGCATGATTGATAAAGAAAAAGGGACCATAAAATAGTCAAAGAAGGATAAACATGATGACCACATCAATAGAAGATTTTGTAACAGTCGGAAAAAAATTTATTCAAAACAATTTTGGGAAATTCAGAAATTATTTTTTGAGAAGAAAAATTTATGAAGAAAATTGTTTCTAAAAAATCATTTCTTTTTCGAAAAAATGCATCCCTAGTTTAAAAAAAAATCCATTAAAAAGTCTATAGAATACTTAATCTGTGAAAAAATTTTCACAAAAAAAATTAAAAAAAAAAAGATTTTCTAACAGAGGAGGCTATGTACCTTGTAATATGGCACAATAAACGATCGGAAAAAAAATCTCGAAAAAAGTAACATTTTTGGTGCGGAAAAAATCCAAAAATTGAAGAAATCTCCATTCTCCTATCAATCTACAACGCAAAGCACGTCGAACAAATTTAGAAATCAAATCAGATCTATAAAAATTACCAATCCCAAAAACCTCTTCCTCCCAACGATCAATCCGATTACTATACTCGGGTCGAACAATGCGACAGACAAAAACCGACTCAATTTCCACCCAAATCAAACCCACTCCGTTCACCTTCTCGTCGCCCATCAACACCGTATAAAAGCGGCGATTTATACACACCAAACCTACGAACACTGGCGCGAATGATACTCTTGTACTAATAAAAACCCACAGCACGGATGCCTTTTCATCACACACTACTCTATTCCATTCATCTTCACCGAAACACAATAGGTACCAGTCTCGTATAACACACCAAAACAAACCATATCCAAGTGTGCGGCCTAGCACTCTACGCTATCTCGACCGCTCTTACCCCTACCGGCGGGCCCGTTCGCTTCGTTCTACACATATAAGCTCGTAATTATGGAAATTAATACCGAGTTGATACGTTTTTAACGACGTGCAACCGAATCGTTCGATTTCCAAAATGAAACATAAAAATATCATATTATATTCTCCATTAAAAATCATACCTATACTATAAACGTGCGCCTGGCAACCGAAAAATATGCACAGGTATCTGGTCCTGGTCTAATGCTATAGCAAGCAGTACACTCGTCGCCGTATAAAATGATGGGATATGTAAGTATTTAACGATCACGCCTCCTCCTCTTACAGGAGGTTGGTATTGGTACTCCCCTCCTTTTTTTTTTTTTGAAATAATTTCCCTTCGTACTTCGATGCGATAATTAACAGTCTGGCATATCTATCGCATACCTCTCGTCTTATAGTATACTTGATAAAATGTGTAATTCGTGACTGAGTCATTACCATCGCATCGACCAAAACGTCTAAAATGTACAACCTTAATTATTGTACCTAAAAGACACGCGAGTAATTAATTGAAGCTCCATCGATCGGTATCCATTGGCTTTAATTTATTGCCAATACTCGACGTACCTATAGTATCTCAATCAAAATCATCTCGACTCTGTGCCCATTTTTGGTTAAATGATTTATTCGTCGTAGATTGGGATTGGTTTGGTATCGCGATCCGCTAGTGTAAAAAAAAAAAATATGTACACACAAACAGCGCCGACGACGCAGGCGGCGGTGGGAGAAACTGCAATAACCTTTCTAAGTCAACGTACGCCAATGAATAAGCACTTGTTCGTGAGAAAAAAAATACGCATACATTGGAGACCAATTTGAATATTTAGTTTACCAAACAATATGTCTTTTTAGAGGGATCGCACGCCACGCCGACAAATGACGACTGCGCGAACCGGTTATTTGTGATAATATTCGTAAGTAATTGCGCTAAAAATTCCACCAAAGTGTATACACAAAACGTAAACGGTGCCATACCTAACCTATACGTGGTGTACGAATTATTATACTACGAACACACCGTGGTGGAGACTTCACTCCAAATAATGAATACTTAAAAAAATCTATAGTTACGCCGGATAAATTGGTCATACGGCTGGCTACACTTCCCAAATCCCAATACACCTCGAATAACTCATTAGTTGCTTTCATCGAGGTTATTCGTCTTTTTTCATTTTCTTCATTACGAGGAAAAAAAAACATATCTATCTCAGTGCTTCCCAATACAACCTATCTTCTCGACTGCTAGATTCCATCTGGCATCTCGTTGGTTTGGTACCCATTGCAAAATGTGCCGGTTCAGATTGATTGGAGATTGATGGTGAACTGAAAGATTTACGGAGACGAGGCGAGACGCAAAGGAGGGGGATCGGTTCATCCACCAAAATGATCGCATTTATTTGCTCTCTCAATTATTTTAGACAATGAATAATACGCTTCGATTAAGGTATATATGGGAGAGTGGCGGCCTTAAGGCTTCGTTCTAAGTAGTGATGGAACGAGCATATATAGCGGCGAATGGGGTGGGAGACATTTTGATTTCATATTTTTATCCTTTCAAAACCGATAAGTGCTGCGCGCAATCTTTATACCACCGGATGAAATTTATTAATGGAATGCTATTACTCAAGCGTCTTTTTATTTTCTTCTAATCTTCGCTTATTATTTTCGTTTTCCTTTTTGATCGCGGCGCGAGTGCCATAGCCGTTGGTTTCGGCTTATATGTAGGAGATATTTTCGCCGTTGCTTCTACATCCAGAGGTAGGTATACCGGTGTAAGTATATTTTTTGAACTCTTGTCTCTCTCTCTGTCTCTCTCTCTCTAGCCCAAACCAATAGAAAAAAAAAACACATCCGATCTCATTAACAGTTTTCTTCGAACGTATTATATTTAATCGAAATGTATTTATTTTAATATATTTTTTCCCAGTCTTTGCGCGCATTGAACTTTCTAAAGCCGGCGGCATGGCACATTTTTACCAACAACGTTTTTCTTCATCATTTTAATACATTATTGTGTTGTTTTGTTTGATTGATTTGTACCACATATCGTACCAATGCACCGCAGCAGAATGCTCGGATACCTGCATCGAGAGTGGTGCATACCTAGTTACCTACCTACGTAGCTCATCATCATCATCATCATCATCGAGAAACGATCATTTGAATCAACTATATTCCTCGTACCATATCATACCTACGTCTTACATTAATCGATAACCGAACGAATGAAAAAAATGAAATAATAAAAAAGGAGAGAAAAACTGCGGCGCATAAGACGCGATAAAAACCATCATAACGTACAGATAAATTACGTAATTCAATCTGTTTCGCTGTCATATCCCTAAACATAAATATAAACGACGATATAGCGATGGATGCGATGCGAGCGTCGGGATTAACTTACGCGCTCAAACGATGGGCGAGCGCGCGGTAAATCAAAAAGACTACCTATGAAGCCACTTGACTATAAAAATACCCGTCGAAAATGTTTTTTTAATCGAAATCTAGGTAACGTGCGAGATTTATCGGTACCGTTGGTTCGCGGCCGCGGATCGTTTGATGGAGGAAAAAAAACCAACCCCCTGCCAATATCGGAGTTCTCTCGGAATTAGGATTGTTTTGGTGAGCGCTTCGTCGAATCCATTAGGGGACATTTTTTTTCGTAAAAAATACGTTTCGAAGTTTTCATCGCGCGGCATATGGTGGTTGATGATACTCGGAGGTATGACAGAGAAAGAGTATGCTTTTTTCAATCAACTGGTATCTTGAAAATTTGCTATTTTCACAGCATTTCAATTCAAATTTGGAATGTGTGTATCGACATAGGGGAAATTTCGACAAAATTTCGAGTTTTTGTTCTTTTTTGACCGAATTGAATTAGAAATCGCCTCATAAAACATTTTGATTGTAACTCGAGTCAATTTCTCTTTGAAAAAATTCAAAGATTAGGTCGTTCGGACTGGTGTCCCTTGAAAAAAAAAAAAAAAGAAAGAAAGAAAGAAAAAAGGTAGGCATCCAGCATCCACTTTTGATTTTTTTAGTCGCTGGACGTTTCAATCACTTCTTTCAAAAAAAGAAAAAAAAATAGAGAAGAGCTGATGGACTAATAACTTACTTAATCAAATAATTCAAAATAAGAGGGGCATCAGTTTTTATTTCAATTGATGGGAGAAAAATACTCCATCATTCTAAGTTTGGAGCAGATTTTGAACCTTGAATCTTGATCTAAATTTCCCTGAATCTTGTCCAGGCCTCTCAGAAGTATAATAAAAAAAAAAAAATTAAAAATTTCCGAAACTCATTTTCTTATCACCGAGTACACTTGGAACCCCTAAACCAAAATTTCAAGTGCCAAGCTGCACCCCCTGATTTTTAGTGAATTTTTGAAAATCGAGTTTTGGCGCTATAAGTTGAAATCTTCATGTCAAAAAAAAATTTTTTACTCAATTTAGTTAGAAGTCTGAAATTTTGTTTATACCCCAATTTTGACCCGCCAAATCGATTGGAAGCGGTTTCGAGTCATTCTGAAGTCTCCAGTAAATTTTGGAAAATTCCAGAAACTCAAAAATGCTCTGAAACCTTCAAAAGTTCATTTTATCCAGACGTTTAATTTCATATAAAAATTTCGGAATCGATCGAAGGGCTCACCAATATCTAGATCGATCGCGTTTATAATACGTGCCAAAGAAACTTTTTGAAGGTTTTTCAAAGCATTTTTGAGTTTCTGGAATTTTCCAAAATTTACTGGAGGCTCCAGAATAACTCAAGAGCGCTTCCAATCTATTCTGTGGGTCAAAATTAGGGTATAAACCAAATTTCTGGCTTCAAACCGAATTAGGTGATTTTTTTGACATATTTTTTAGCTTGGACCAAAAATTTATTTTCAAAAATTCACCAAAAATCAGGGGGTGTAGCTTAAAACCTTAAATTTTGGTCCTGGAGTTCTTTTCACACACTCTATCGATATGTCAGTTCGGGTGCTTCCCTTGTCAGAATTGTGTGAAAAATGCTTGAATTCGTGAGCTCAAATCTATACCGTTCACCATAGTGTCTTGAAGAAATATCTATCTACATTCGCTGAAAGCTTCAAGTCGACTCAAAAATGATCATGATTGACTTGGGAGATCGATCTTGATGAATAAACTTGTTTTTTTTTTTTTTTTAATTTTCACTCCGAAATTGACCCATTTCATAAAAAATCAATTATTCTTAAAAATTCGTCAAAAATCGAAAAATTCACTTCGGTGGTTCAAAATCTATTCGAGTGGCATACTCTTTCAACGAGTCAATTTTTAGCTCGATCTGAGACTCCATTAGAAATACGTATTAGGCCTGGGAGGATCGACGATCTTTTCAATCTTCAATAATCCGAATTCATGCAAGATCCAAATCTTTGATTTTGGATCTAGGCACGATCTGATTTATGTAGAATCATGAGTCCTGATCTAGTTTTCAGAATCTGGAATTTTTCAAGATCTCATCTAAAAATTATTGTTTGGAAAAATGTTATCAGAAAAAAAAATTGAATTTCGGATCTAGATTTGATTTTGGGAACGGATCTTGGATCTTGGATCAAAATCCTGCTTAGAGAACCTAGAATTTTTCGAGATTCAATTAAAAATGGCCTTTTGTACCAATTTTAACAAAAATTCCTATATCTTGGATCTAGATCCAATTTTTGGTTTAGAAACTCATAACTTTGATCCGTAATTCCACATGCATCGAGTGTTCACGATGAATCAGGCATTTTGCATTGTAGATCTAGTTTGCATGATCTGGGATCGGTCAATCGGTCAAGATCCTCCTAGAAAATCCAGATTTCACTAAAAATATTCAGATCTTGGATCTAATGATGAATTTTCAGGATGAATCTTGGATCTTGAATACACTTATCTAGATCTATAGTTAGCAGAATCTGGAATCTTTCAGGGTGACATAAAAATGACTTTTTGGACAGTTTTTTCTAGAGATATTCGAATCTTGGATTTTGGATCTAGATCACGAGTCTACAAATTTTCAAGATCCCAATTTTTTTAAAAGTTTTTATTTGAAAACTTTCCAACTATTTCGGTTTGAGCTTCTATAAATCCGCCCTTATCAACCTCAATACGTAGACGAAAACCACCTTCCCCTTACCCCTCTCCCTCCATTCCGATCCTTACCCAAAAACATATCAAATTCTATCGCACCTTTGGAAAATTGGAAAAAAAAAATCCACGCTTGTAAGATTTTTAAAAGCTGGTGCCAAAATGAAAGCATCGAATTGAAGAGATTTTTTCGATTATATAGCGAGTTGAAAAAATCCCTTAAAAAGGAAGGCCTCTAATACGAGCTTACTAGGTAGGAAAACTAGATCGGCTTATCGGTTCGCTATTTGTGCGATAATCAAAACTATTCGACACCCAGATTAAGTTTCCTTCTTAAAGCAGTCCGCTTTTCTTGGCCGATAGATTCGAATAAAAAGCTCATCTTCGTATATTGCAATCCATGGGAAAAGGAAAGCCTTACCAATTGCCAGGCTGTTCTTCGTACGCCGCCGCGTACACGTTAATTACCCGCAACGCACACCCTACGTGGCAGTGCGACGGAGCAATTCGTTTATTGCGAAAATTAGCGTGTCCGCGAATGGGTGCGTATACGAGCGCGTATATTTCGATGAATGATGATGCGTGAGTGAGGCGGCAGCGAGAAGGGCGGAATCCCGTTTGGTGTATTTTCGAGGGATTAAATGAATTATTGATGAAGTACTCGCAGCGGGGTATCGTGTACAGAAGAGCGATTATCACGTTTCCACACCTTTCGGGATAAGTTTATCCGCGCTGCTGGTAAACCGGTTTAAATTCAATGGTAAACGATTAGTATGTTTTCGGTATTGGTTTTTACTTTACACCGTTCAGACGCGAAAGCCAGCCTGATAAGGTTTTCTCATCCCATTGTTATCAAACAGATACATCATTATGGTCTGGTTGATTTTTGTCAAAGAGGATGCAGAGCCGATGCTGCGCCTGCCTGTGTTATGATACGTGCTCGAGCGCGATCAATGCAAGGGCTGCGCGGTTCAAAGGTCGTATAAATAACTAGGGTTATAGTTTATTGATGATAAGTTAATAAAACGTCTCATCTATCGAGGATCGAAACGCTCGAGTGTGGGGCGATCGCAATGAAACGGACGCGGATATTCTAATTATAAATCTGTGTCTTTTTCTCGGTAGCGTCGTCGAGCGCATACTGAAGTAATTATTTTGATAGTAATGATGCGCGACAACGAATACGTTATATAAGGTTATATATATGTACGATAAACCAGAGGCAAATTTATAAGTTTAGTATTTTTATTCGGACGAAAAACGGGCAGTGGAGAAAAATTAGCTGCCAAAATTATAAATTACCATTTAACTCGAACGTTTAAATTAACAAATATTTATTCATCTTCCGGTTCATCTACATAATACGTGTGTAAAGGTTTCGAAGACGAGTTGTTTTGATATCGTCTCCTACTATGCTTATAATCTTCTAAACGCATCGCACGCTTTCATTTCCGGCACTTAATTTTCCAACTCGAGTTCTACGCGAGTATGGTTGGAAAAAAGCGAATAAATTTAGATATTTCATTTCAGCCGCACAGATATACGTATTTAATCGCGCCACACAGAACGCTGCAAACATACACAAAATGGCCGAGCCAAAAAAAAAGGGCTCGAACTTTTAGTACGCGTATAAAGAATATAAAATAATTACGAGCAGATTCTACGATTGGCAGTCGAGAAATAAAAACTAAGGCGAATTGGCCCGGTCAGTCTGCTGCGGACAAATGTGCTGAAATTGCGTACGTATGCTCGCAAGGCTTTAAAAATTTTATGCTTATTCGTGTGAAATAACCATTTGAGGGAGTCCGCGTTCGAAATTACAACCCTGAGCAGGGAGTCGTGGCAGGTGCGGCGGGGACTTTCGATCATTATTATTTATCGGCTGTTCGCTTTTTCAACGTACTATTGATGGTCATTTGTGGAAAAGTTTTTCTTTTTCCGATGTATCTACTACGGTTAAATTAATGACACTGATGGGAACGAATCAGGTCTTTAATTATTGTGTTCGGGAGCTTCGATGAATTATTTAACGTCTCGCGTTTCATTATTTTTGGCCATCGCGTCGCACGGTTAAATGCTGGACGATATAGGGGTAGACCGAGGGGTTGTAGTTTTAATCGACGCGACGGCTAGAGAGAAAAATTAGTCGAACGATGGGAATTTTTAATTTTCCTAAATTGCGCGAGTTTTCATCATAAGAACTGGGAAGGTTCATTGTTGGGGGGGGGGGGGGGGGGGGGTGGCATTTCGTATAGATCTTTGCTCATGTTCGGCACGTTATTTGATTTGACGTATTTTTAAATTCAAATTCCAATCAATAAGTAGGTGTAGATGACACCTTTTTCGTACAAAAAATGATAGTTTTTCAAAAATAGAAAAAAATTACGATTTCTTTCAGAGAGTAAAAAAAAAAAAATCGAAGCATGAAAAATTGACATTTTAGACCAAAAATACGAAAATTCATCTGTTTGTCGAGAATTAACAAAAAACAAAGAGTAAAATTTTTTCAGAAATTAAAAATGACACAAAAAAGAGACTTTTTAATCACATTTTTAAAAAAATACTTAGTTGTAAAATGGTTATTTTTTTTTTAAAGAAAAAAATCATCCCAGAAAATGGTTTAAAAAAAAAATTGAAAACGAAATGAAATTCAAAAGAGTAGAGAAATGACCGAAAATTTGAAAAAAACTATAGGTTATCTAATTCTTCTAAAAAATAAAAAATATAGTCACTTTGAAAAAAAAAATTAAGAAATGATTTTCTCAAGAAAACTAAAGACCTTTTTTTTTTAGTATTTTTTAAAAACGACGTTTTCTGAGAAAAGAAATGAAAAAATGGTCATTTAAAAAGAATTGAAAAATAAAATTATCATTTTTGATAGAAAAAATGACATTTGAAAAAAAAAATGTAAAAATAACGTAAAAATTAAGTTTTTTGAAAAAATTAAAAAATATCCTCTTCAACTTCCCCCCTTACACCCCAAAATGAATGAAGAATTGAGAAATGATTGCTTTTTTTAATTCCAAAAATCACGTGTCTTCAGAATCTGAATTTAAAAAGAATTTGATTATCCCCCCCGCTGGGGGGGGGGTCGTCTTTCACATTTTTTTTGGAAAGTTGGGGAGGCCAAGCAAAAAAAGTTGTAGGAGAACATCAAAAAAACTGTAAAAAAAAAAATTTGGGTCCCTGAATTCAACATCCACGTAGCGAATGGGATTTCAAAATTTTCAAATTCCCATAACGAGCCATAAGAGTCAAAAAAAAGTTAGTTTCAAAAAAATGTTTTTTTAATAAGGTCATCGTGCTATAATAATTCATTTATGAGCAAAAAAAATATTTCAGGTGATTTTTTTGCCTTTTTCAGAGGTTTTTGAAAAACGACAATTTTGGTGATTTTCAAAATCACATGAAAGGTATCAAAAAAGGTCAGAATTTTTCCCCACTTATAAAATGGGTGTACAACGACCAGGTATCCTATCACCAAAAAAACAATAAAAAATTAATATCATTTTTTTTCATTTTTTTTTTTGATAATTTCAAAATTTTGAACCCCGTCCGCTCCAGGGATATTAGGGTGGAGTGAAATAAAAAACATACCTCAAATTTTGATCAAATTCGGTGGGGTGGTTTACTTTGAGTGGGGAACATCCCAAAAAAATTTTGAGCTCCCTAGGTGCAAAGGGAGGGGAGCAGGAGGTCCCCAAAGTGCACCTCCTTTTGAAAAAAACGCTGTTTTTTGTGCTTTTTAGTCAGTCAAAATGGTGTGAGAAACCCTTATTCACGCTTAAAAGGTGCAATTTGAGTT
>FIZT01059054.1:0-14772 GCA_900065295.1 Paracoccus marginatus | reverse complement strand
AACAAGAATCTGCCATTAGTTTTTTCATTTGGCCATTTTTGATGACTCTTTCACCTCACCCAAGTCTTTCAATTACACCCTCTTGAAAATTGAAAAAGTTGATGAAATTTTTTTCTCATTTTCTGGGGCTATAATAAGACTGATTGCATCAAGAAAAATATGATTAATTTTTTTTTGAAAATTTCAAGCTTCGTTGTGCGTAAAAGGTGGGAAGGAGGGGGTGATTGAGTCATGCGACTTAAAATTTTCACCATTCTATTTTGGAGTCATTTGACAACTTTTTTCACTCTCCCTCTCCTACTTGCCAAAAAAAGTGAAAATCAGCACACCCTTGGGGGTACCCTTTGTTATCCCCTTGGCTCTCCAAGAAGAAAAAAATTTCAGTGTTTTTTTTTCAAGTTTTTTCGATTAATTTTCTCAATTTTTTTCAAATTTCAAAATGTTTCTTATTTATTATCATTTTCACCTAACTTTTTTCTTCAATTTTTTAATCTTCAAGTTTTGGTTCATTATTTTGATTGTTTAAAATTTTTTTCAAGGTTTTGGTTTACTTTTATCCTCCTATTTCTTCAATTTTCTCAAATTTCAGAATTTTTAGTTCTTTTTTTTTGTAGAATTTTTCCTCCAGTTTTTCAGTTTTGTCATTCTGTCCATATTTTTTGTATCTTTATTTTCCAACGTTTGACTTGATTTTCAATTTTTTTTCACGTTCTTGTCCGTTTCAGGTGCCTGTATCTGAATTTGTCAAAAATTTGAATTTTTTCAAATTTCCAAAATTTTTAGTAATTTCTTCGTAGACTCCTCCTTAATTTTTTCCCAAATTTCACTTTGTAATTTTTCATTTTATTAAAATTTTGCTTCGATTTTTATGTCTTTTGTCGTCATTTTTTCTTGTGTTTTTGCAAAATTTGTTAGTATTGGTGGTTTGCTTTTTTCCCTTGAGTTTTTGATTTTTTTTTTTTAATTTGAAATTTTTTTGTCAATTTTGTGTTTATAAAGGTAAAAAAAATTGATCATTTTTTTTTTTTTTTTTACAGATTCCATGGTTTTTTGATGCTAAACAACTTCGATCGGTGAGTCCTTTTTGAAACAATTTTCTACAAACGTACTTAATCACTTAATCCCTGCACTGAGGACTTGGCTGCGTAATGTGAGCAATGAGCGTGGTCCGAATGCGGAATGACAAAGGTGTCATGAATAGGAAAAGATGGGGTAAAATAGGTTTATCTTTTCAGGATTTCTTTTTGGAATTTTTGGATTTGAAATTTTTTCAAATTAATGGTTCGAGAAAAATTTTCAAAAATTAAAATTTTTAGTGCCTATAAAGAAATTCTCATTTCAAATAAATATAATTATATTTTTTTATCTAATCACACCGTGTATAAAATTCCAAGTTGAAAAAATTGGAAACAAATACAATTTGAAAAAAATTCTCAATTTTTTTTCAAAACGAAAGTTTTTAAAAATTTTCAAATTAGTGTCCCCTCGTGCGAGAAGTATTTTGACAGTATCTAATGGCGCTCGTTGCTCGGTACGCGGCCTCCAGACGACGGTAATTTCACCATATTACGCAAATTACCGAGAAAGGAAGCAATTATTATGGTCGTTATCATTTTCCGACAATCGGCCAGAATTATGGTACATCGAAATGAACTGGTTTTTAGTCATATTGTACCGGAAATTATAGCATGTGTAAGTCAGGGCACGAAGAATGCTCTCCAGCTTGTGCATAATGTTACGAGATGATAATATTATAGCGCAGCGTAGGTACGTCTACGTATAAGTATGATATACCGGTTCAGAGTTGACGACTTTTTTCTGACCCCGCAACCCCCTCCGCTGCGTTCGTTTTATTCTCCTCTCTCATCTGTCATATACGCGTATAAAAATGTGTATATGTATTTGAGATTACGCGCGTTGTCGTACGGCTCTTGTTTTCTAGTATCTTTATTTTGAAACATTGTCTTCGTATTGGATGTAGGTATATCCGCGTATAATGTAATAATAAAAAGAGGAAAAAAAGTGAAACGAAGTAAAGTTATTATATATATAATTTTTTTTACCATTTACAGCACTTTCTCATACACGACTCGCATACAAACTGAACATTAAAATGTGTACGTAACTACGTATGTAAAATGTACACAAATCACCCGAACGAGCAGCGCCAGCTCCAGCTCCGCATAAAGCCCAATAGACAAGCAATTGAATATATAGTGGAGAAAATTTGTTGTTTTTCCTGTCACATGAGAATATTGCAAGCTGCAGTCATTAGATTATTGTGTTTATGCCTGGAGCATCGCACTAAGCAAAAGTTGCCTGGAGAGAATGAAGACGCGAATTTTCACGGTGACCACGAATCGATCGGCTCATATAGTCGCAGATGCGTGAGATTAGATTTAAAAAGCAGCGACGATGATGATGGCGCTCGTTTCATCGAACCGAATCGATCTCGAGCCAATAGAAAATCGTACGAATTAGAAACGGTGCTGAAGAAAATCGGTAGACGACTAGACGTCGAGTCCGCCACTGTCAGAGTACTACTGTTCGTATACATAAATGCGATAAAGCTAACGTATTGAAAAGATGGTCTATGAGTTTGCTATGCTCGTTGATACGAGTATCTATACCTAGTTGGATGCTGGATGGCGATGGGAACTACGAGCAATGCGGAACTCGAAGAATGCAGACCGCCTCGAATCATCACATTTTTTCGGTTCAACATGAATTTCATAATTCCGGCGTTTTTTTCCTCGCTACCTTCCCTGTCAACTGAACCAACTTCAAACCGGGACATTGTTTTCGCGAATAATTTGCCGACAAAAATATTTCCAACATTCTTTCAACAGTGGCGATTTGTTTTTATAAACGTACATACGTACTAACGCTGTGTTCCTGTTTGTTGTATCACCCAAAACTACTAGTATAAAATATAGAATGAGGAATGCCAACAGCTTATGTCGGATGCGAAAACAAGCAAAGGGTGGAAAATGCCAACTATCCAGGGTGTACAAATAGGTAGATGAATGGGAGAGTGAAAAAATTACTTCAAGGGGATTTTTTTGCGAGTAATACGATAGCGTTTTGTAATTAAACTACTTATCTATGCTTTAAATATTCCTATAAAAAGTAGCAATTTCGATAAAATAACTTACTTATTAATACAATATATCCTTAATTCCTAGAAATATCAAATTATTTACATATTCGTGTCGAAATTTCGAAGCATTAGCCATCTTTGTGTTACTCGTTTTCATGATCTGTTTCTCTACGTTCCTCGAGAGCCGCTTCTAACGAATCATTGCGTCTGAATTTCTCACTAGCGGGTGTATCGCCAGGGTTTCCATAATCCAAACCCCGACCGTGATAAGGGTCCGTGAAATATTGCTGACTCCCTCGTCGCAAGTCATCTAATTGACCTGAAAATGAAAAAATGAGCGATGCTGAACTGATTGCTCAACTCAAAGGTGGAAATTTTTTCAATATTTGTACGTGTTACTCTCTCAGTTGCAATAAGTGAAAAAGCTACTAATCATCGGTCAGAATTGCAGCACATACCTAGGAGCCAATCAGTGAAAAAATTCAATGATAAAAAAATGAATGAAAATATCACTGAAATTTCAGTCAATTTCGTTGAGATTTCGGCGATTTTCTCAGATATTTAAGCGAATTTTCGTCGACTTTTTTCAGTAAATTTTGTTTTTCTGAAATATTAACGAAAAACCACCAAAACATGAGTGAAAATCATCATTTCACTGATTTTTCACTGATTGCAAATGAGATAATGTGAAATACTGTTTGATATTTACTCTTCATGGGAATCGCGAACGCTGCAAAAAAAAAAAAAAGACAATTTGTAAGTGAAAAAATACGTATTTCAGTAGTAGATCGAAGTGTTAATAAATGGAGAATACTTCAAAAAATTGAACTTACGATCATCGTCGCCATCTGCGATAACTTGAAGAGAGAGAAAAAAGTTTGTTTAAGTACACGGATGTATAAAAATTTATTCACATACCCCTGATTGAGCTCATTCAGTCCGCTGGTAAAATTTTGCTAAAAACTTTATGCCATTTAATTTGTCTCACAAGGGAAGTACCCGAACAGGCAAAAAAATTTTACCACTAGATCGATACAGCGTGTAAAAATACCTCCAGGAGCAGAATTTCAGGTGCTAAGCTGCATCCGATCGATTCCTGTTAGTGAGACCCCTAGCTTGGGTAGCACTCATTTAAAAGTGTTGAAAATTTTCTTTGAATTTTTATCGTGGTCGGGTGTAAATTTGTTAGACCATATCCCAATATGGCACAAAAAAAGTTTCAGCCCGATCGATGCATATTAACCCGTATGCCCCAGGGGCAATCTTCGTAACGCGAGCGACATCAATACTCCCACTAGCGCTGGTGAGAAACGCGACATACCTCGACGCGAAGAAAACAACACATCGGTATTGAAGTTTTTTAAATTTCGCAGTTATGCTCCGAATGGATTAAAATTTTGGTTCCGGGGTCTCCTAAGGGTCCCAATTGAATACATTATGCGTTGGCATCATTTTGACAACTGGTAGTGCGGGTAACGAAGCGCTGTATTTACCCCGAAGAGAAACGTCGCTTTTCTGACCGGGTTCTCGTGAGAGTATTACGATATCGCGCGCGTTACAAAGATTGCCCCTGGCGCACAGGTTAATATGCATCGATCGAGCTGAAATTTTTTTGTGCCATATTGGGATATAGTCTAACAAAAGCCCCCGCCCCGATAAAAATTCAAAAGTTTCCAATAAATAAGTGCCACCCTGGAGCCCCCGACCGGTTTTTTCAAAATCTGAAATTCTCAGTTCGGGACCATAATTTTATCCAAACGTTCAATTTCGTATAAAATGTAAAATTCTCAGCCCAAATTCGATTTTCAAAAATTCATTAAAAATCAGGAGAGTATGCAGCTTAGCATATGAGATTTTGGTGGGGGGGGGGTGTATTTTCACATGTTCTATCAATCTGTCTTGGATTGGTTTCAAATTTTTTTGCCAATTCGGATAGAGGTACTTCCCTCGCCGGAAATAAAAAATAAATTGAAAAAATTTCACAACACATGCCCTCAAATTCTCCTATAGCAAAGTGTCAAGCTTGAAAAAAATTCGGTTGAAAAGCCACAGGTTAATATTCGAGGTTCGAGCACCAAGGAGTCGGGGAAAATTGGTTATATAAGCTCTAAATTCATACTTGACTGACTGAGACAAACTAATGGCGTGAAATTTTCGGAAAAATTCCACCAGAAGGTGTAATGTCCCGTTTAGCTATCCAGAGTCTTTTATTTTTAATTTCATTTAATACTCACTTTGCGAAAAGCTATTGTGGTACGAGTCGATTTCCTCTAAAATCAGCAAAAGAAATAGTGAGAATCGATCTATTCTAACCATTCTTCGATTATAAGATGTAAACTTACTCATTATAATGTCTCCATATTTGGGCGCCAGTACTTCCAAACTTGAATATAGTGATGTTTGGAAGAGCATAAAATGAGTAAAGCGATTCAAAGCTGTGAGAAAAATTGGAAATGATAATGAGAATGATCAAAAAAAAATATCCAAGGATTTGAAGTCATCGCATGGTTTACTTTTGAAATTGGTGCATTCTTTATCGAGAACTGCGGAAATAGAAATAAACAAAAATACGCGTAAATGTTGCTGCCGAAACAAAATTTATCGGTTATTCGCTAATGGAAGAAAGGGGCGTGGATCTTGAGTGAAATTTTTGATTTTTTTCTGTCGAAATAGGTCAACAATTCGAAAAATTTAGAAAATGGTTTGCCAGCGAAGGAAAAGAACACTTTTTTAAAAATTTCACTTCTCCGTGGTTTTTTTAAAATTATAGTTGGAGGGTGAAATTTCTATGTAAGTAGGTATTCATTTCCTTCCCCATTTCAGATCCACGCTCGAAAAAAAGAATACTTGACCTACCTAATTGCAAGAGCGCATCCAGCATTGTTTTCACTTCTGTTATTCCTACATAGATTTTGAATCCTGACATTGAATTGAAAAATTATTAAGGAAGGAAATCAATGACAAAGATACAATTAAAAAGCCATGTCATGAAAATGATTGAACGCACTTACCCAATCGATCAAGGGTAGGTGTACCTGATATTAACAAAATGAAATTTTTCGTCTTGGTTTTATGCTCACTTTTAAATTTTATTTAATTATTTTTATTAATTGGTAGGTAGACTAAATGGTTTTGTATAGTTTTTTTTTTTTTTTTACCTTTGTCTGATTCTGTTTTTAAGTGTTCCTCTAGCGAGATTGAGCTATTGCTACGCATGGTTTTCTTACGCTGCAGTTCTCGATTTTTGGAATTCTGCTTCTCTAAGCATGTTTTTCGAAGAGATTCTAATATCGCTGAAAATTAAATTTTGCTTTTAACCTGACTGAGTTTTAATGAATTTAAATGAACTTTTTAAACTTTTTTTTCAATTCTCACATTGCATCGGCATAGCCGGCTTATCTGAAAAAAATTACAAATGAAGCAATATTGATATCTACGTGTTCAAGACTTTTGAATAAAAATGAAATAATTTTATGAAATCCTACTCACCACTGCGCATATATAGATTATCAAGTCTCGGTTCTTTCAAGACTGAAAAATTTCCAAATTTGAATAATTTAGGTATACTTAGAGCACTAGTCGTGTAATTTTGTGAAGATAGGTATATCTATTGGATTACCAACGTTTTCGAAATTCATCCATATAATCGTCAATTTCTCCTTCATTAAAAAAAATTGAAAAATATGTTGATTAAGTTGTTTTTTTGAATGCTACCTACTTATGTACACAGATTTATTTGGGCGAAGCGAACGTAGGTGGTAACGTACGTATATACGTAGACGTACCAATCATTTCTTTGCACATATTATTGTCGTTGGCTACTTCCTGCAGGCCATAACCAAATACCGGTTCACTCAGAATAGCATTGGCAAACGCAGTTAAACCTAGAACGGGTAGAAAAGTTTTCAAAAACTGTTAAACGTTACACTTTTTATCTCAAAAAAAAAGGTTGATATTTCATCTTACCCAAGATGTCTTTCGCTTCTTCTTCCATTACTGAAAGTTGATACAATTTAAGGGAGGGAAAAAAACGGAAAATATGTAAATTATAATCGAACTACGAAAAAGGAGGTCTGAACGACAGCCAAGCACAGAAATGGGTGTTTGAGCGACAAAAGATGCGAGAATTGTGATTTAGTAGAAAGAATTTCTGTGAAAAAAATGAATCAAAATACCTAATACTCAAAATTTTGTTTTTATTGAAATGAAAAAAACACACATTTTTCGCAATCGCTTTGCCTAAAATTCCCAAAATTGGATTTTTACCCCAAAAATTTTAATTTTCACCGTACATAGTTGAAGGGTAAATATTGGTCGAATGAAAATTCCAATGCCAGATTCGGTTATTGCAGGCGAAATATTACCTCCATCTAGATACTTTTCTCGATAATTTTGGGAAGACTTGAAAATTTTGATTTTCAACCATTTTCCCCTGGAAATGCTGGGAAAAATCGAATTTTTCAAGTTTTGTCAAAATTATCGAGAAAAGTGTCGTGGTGGGGGGTAATTTTACTTGCAGAATCTGAATTTAGCATCGAAATTCTGACTTGACCAAAATTAACTCATTTGAGGGTGAAAAAGGGATGAAAATTCAGTTTTTTTTGCATTTTTGAAGGTTTCCCACCCATATAGAGGGTTCTGAAAAAATATACATCGTTTATCGACTAGGTAGGGCATTATATATTTTTTTCACAATTGCACCTCTGAAAGGGGTTACCAAAACGGCCGTTAGAAATTTTGAAATGCCAATTTGACCTTGAAAAAATTCTCGAAAATTATATTAAAAATTCCATGAATATGAATTGCCTTCAATAGTGTCTAAGATCCCTGCAAGTTTAAAAAATTCAATTGGAAATTACAAAAAATATAAAATTTTAAACGAAAATCGATGTTTTGTCCCTCTAAACGAGGCTAGGAAGGAGGTAGAGGGCTATAAATCTTGTCACGAAGGTTTTACACCATGAGGGCCAATTTTTACTAAAATAATTTCAAAATCCGTTCTCAGGGTCGATGATCCAAACACTCGAATAATGAGATCCTCATTGCCAGATCCACAAAACGCCTATTGCTGGGTCCCGCGGACCCGGCTTGTTTTCTTCTGTTTGTGTGGTAAATTTTTTATTTTTTATCTCTGAATGTGTTTTTTTTTACCGTGTAATATACTTTTTTGTCATTTATTCCTCTTTTTTCAATCGTAACGATAAATCATACCCCCAACAAAATTCGCTAATAAGTACCTATTAAACCTTTTTTCATGACTTACGTGTATAGATTTGAAAATGATACGTACCTATTCGCATAAACCGAATTAACAATTTTTTCACTGCTTTCTTACCGTCTTCTATATTAATTCCTTAAAATTTATCTGCATGTTAATTGGCATCGTATTGAAAATACGTAATATTCATTTCGTCTACTTACTTACCAGCTTCAGAAGATGCGAAAAATGAGACTGAAAGAGAATTAGGGGTCGCCATTATCAGTACAGATTGTGCACTATCTCGTACTTGGGTAGATCAAATTTCTTACTTGAAATGGCCAAAGTTACAATGCAAGAGATCGTTTTGTTGTTCATCATGTTGGAAAATTTTCTATATCGATTACTGAAGCGCCCAAATTACGAATGACGATGGAGGTAAAACGTTCAGAAAATTAATGCTCGTCTTTTTTGAACCTTCTTGCTCAAGTGTGCGGTATCTGCATAGACGTAGACGTACTCTAATGTTTGAAATAGGTACAGAGCGTAGTGTAGCTAGGTACTAGGCTGTACGATATGGTGTATGTTCAATTGTTCAAACGCAATTGTTCCTCGTCTCATTGACTTAGAGAACTCGAACTTATACACGCTGCGCTGCCGCTGTAGATGTAGTTTACAGCTTAACAGACGTGTATCACACTTGTTTGAAACGATTTTGAATCATCCAAAAAAACAAGGTGCGTACTCGAATTTGCGTGCTACAAGCGTAAACTTTAACGTCGTTGATGCGAACCTCGAAATTAATCAAACACGATTTCCGCTACGTTTTTGAAGGAATCAGTGACGTGTTATCAATTTTTAGTATTTTCGTGCGGGGAGTAGGAAAACCGGCGAGGGGTGGCCTCGAGGATGCCTTTAAATTATTTCGAGTTCAATATTTTATTGCGAAAATTGTCGGTTTTTCAAATTAATAGGTAATTGATTCAAATTGTACAAATTTTCCACACTGATGTTACTTTTTCAAAACTCTTGAAGTAATTATGATGTACAAGCCCTTCAATATGGAGGGTGATAGGCAAAAAGTGCGCATGACTGTTTTTGCTCCTTTCGATTTAAGGGTCCCTTGGGGCATTTTACTTTTTTTTGTTGAAAAAATTTTTCCATAACTGTTTTTTAAAATTTTTAAAATTTTGTTCGTTGAATTTTCACTGTAGGAGATTAACTCAAAACTGGCAGCTGAAATTTTTATGGCGAGGTATTGGTGTCAAAGGCTACCACAGAGATCACTTTTCGTTTAAATCTCCGGGGGACACTTCATGAGGTTCCTAGTTGGGTTTTATTCTGTCTCGAGGACGGTCTTCTTTTTTTGTCTTCTTTTTTATATTATGACCGGTGCCAAGTATCGTAGTCACATTTTACGCTTGTCGTGTTCCGATGACCTGGTCATTTTCGAATAGGCTTCCGTACTAGCGGCTGAAACTGATAGGTTGAAGGAAATTTTTAGAAGTAATAAAATTTGAAATTTCATCATTTTTACCGATTCCAAAAGGTAATTTTTCAAACTCTGTTACTTTTTCAAAATCGGTCAATTCAGAATCAAAATTTTCAAAATCTTCTGTAATGGGCGAAATGGAGTCAC
The DNA here is from genome assembly GCA_900065295.1 of Paracoccus marginatus. Lineage (NCBI taxonomy): Eukaryota > Metazoa > Arthropoda > Insecta > Hemiptera > Pseudococcidae > Paracoccus > Paracoccus marginatus. The sequence continues at coordinate 4,836 of FIZT01059054.1, read as the reverse complement.
TGCAGGATCAGTAAAACTACTCATTCGATTAGTAAATCTTCATCAGTGAAAAATCCCAGATTTTCTGTCAGAATCACGGCACAGAGAACAATCAGTGAAAAATTCACCGATGTAAGAATCAGTGCAAAATCACTGAAATTTCGTAGAATTTTCACTAATTTTTTTTGATGTTTCAGCGAAAAAATTACCGAAGTGTCGGTAAAAAAAATCACTAGTAAACATCAGTGAAACATCAGCAATTTTTTCACTGATTGAAAATGAGGGAGTACTTCCCCAAGTTGAATCAGTGAAAATTCACTGATCAATAATCTCTAAATTGGAATCAGTGAAAGTCGCTAGGAAAGAAGTCAAAATTGCAGCACGAGCGAATTAGTGTAAAATCGCTAAAAAATTTGGGCAAATTTTCACTGATTTGTTAGTTAGTGCCACAAACATGACTTCAGTGAAAATCGCCGAAACATCAGTGAAAAGCACTGAATTTCACTGATTTCGCCGCTAATTAATTTTGCACTGATTGCCCCCTACGCCGCAATTCTGACTAAAGATCAGTGAATTTTCACTGATTGCAAATGAACGAGAGAGTGTTGGTTGAAATTGAATACTCGCTCAATCTGTAATCAGTGAAAATCACTTGAAATCACTGAAAAAGTCGGAATTTCGGCACAGTGAAATCAGTGAAAAAATTCACTAAAATTTTGGTGAATTTTCACTGATTCTCCAGCTATTTTTGTAAAATTTACTGAAAAATCAGCGAAGATCCGTGATTTTTTTCACTGATTCCCCTGTGCTACAATTCTGATTTTTTCCCCCTGTGATTTTCACTAATTCCAGGTTGAGGGAGTAGTATATGGAAATGGAAATTTTCAACTTTTAACTCGAATTACAATCGTGTCGTTCGTTATCTGCAGTATGGCCGACTGTTCTGCCGAGCGCCATTTCAAATAAATCATTTCAACATCGAAACGAGGTACTAATTGGCAGTGTAATAGACGATCAGACGAACTGGTTGGCACTTGGCTGCGTCAGCGGCAGCAGCACCAGCAGCGTCTCGCAAGAATGTTAAAATCCAATTAAAAGTGTCAAGTTTTCAATCACGATGTGTCATCGCCATGTCGAGGTGTACCCATAAGTAAGCATACATACTGCATTTATACATGTACGTATTAGTAGTAGGTATATCTATATTAAGCGATAGACTACATAATTGAAAGGAGGAGTCGGTGTCTGGTCGACGTGAAAGTAGGGGAATAGAGCTGTGTAAATATTTTCGTATACGGTACACACATAACTAATAATATGATTACGAAGCGATACGAGACATCGAGAAAAAGAGAAAGAGAGATAGGCAGATACCCCTCCATAAAATGTAGTACATAAGTACTCGGTTACTAACGTATTACAGCTTTAGATTTACCAATGGTCTGTCGTGTACGTTGGTATATTACGGATGAATTAGCCGATTTTTTCGATGAGAACCTGGTCGCCTTTTTTTTCGATCGTGAGAGTCTGCCAGCACCTCCTACTTTGGCTCACGTAGTCGCAGTGTAAGTATTTGAAGTGGCCAAGGGAAGCCTTTTAACCGATGATCAGGCAGTATTAAAATCCATTACCTGAGATCTACTATAGCTACGTACATATCTAGGTATACGCATACTCTGACGCAAACGTCAATTAAATGGTTCTCTTTCGAATCATCGAATATGTCTACATACCTACTGTGCACGGTGCAAGTGCATCGTTGCGTATGTATGTGCATACGTTGAAATAAACGAGACCCGACAATAAACGTATACCTATATAGCTTTAATCCTATTCTAGATGCGAATTGATACCGCTATTATGTTCGATTGTTATTCTTATAGGTAGTTGAAAAGATTACTTTTACTGTGTGTTTTTTCTTCTATCTCGTATTTTTCTTTTTATATGCTTATAGGTACGTAATGTGCGATTGTGTTTGCACTTTGTTGTAAAATGTACACATTTGAAAACTTTATCTAACCGAAAGCTAATTAAAGACGATACGAAGAAGGTACTTTTTATCCGCTTTTGTGATAAATGACCCGAAAAACGTATAAGTGTTGTATAATTCGTGCATTAAAACTCGTCTATATACACGTCTTATTTCTTTTATTACATTTTGAATCACTTTTACATGTATACGAATAGAAATTCGCGTCGCGTAAGGCCAAGCAAAAAAGTTGTAGATATCTACAGTCGCAAGATGCTCCGTAGATAATATTTTATTGCATGTGAATTGGTATTACGTATATTCAACTCGAAAAGAATTAGGATAAAATTAAGTTAAAAACAAGCCACAGATCGATTATATGTATACATGTTCAAGTTAATTTTAATGAAGTCTATATTATGTACCGAAACATGGCGGTTACAGCAACAACGCGAACAGAAGTCATTGTTACGTGCAAGCTGCGCCGTGTGTAGGCGGAGATGCAGAAGCATCGAGGGAGTTGATCCGTATAGCCAAAAATTTTATTACATTATTATTATAGAGACGAAAGCGCATCGCATCGTGACAGGAGGTGATTTCATGCTTCCTAGAATAGCTAATTGGATAATTTGAATGATATATTTGGCCAAATAAAACGCTCTTGATTTTTTTACCTTCGTTGTCTGAAGGGTAATGAAGCGAGGGGTTCATAGGTCCCATAACAAGTACTCGAGTAAGAAAATCCGTAGAATAATTGCTATATTTGAAAAACGTGCATATGGTGGAAATTCGTCACGATTCGTTGCATGCGCTAATGAAAATTCGACAGAATGTGGTCCTATTGTAGTGCAACAGGAGAGAGGAGTTTCGGAGAAATATAGTTATTATGTGCTTACTTGTGTCGTATTGTACGAATTGTGTTGGTTTTTTGGAGGATTTATGATGTGAATGTTTTTTCGATGCTTGACGTGAGCATAATTTTTTAAATATTGAAATTTTGGGTGTTTTTTTTCTTCTCAAAGGAAGTGAAAAGCAAATTCGAACGTGTCGAAAAGTGAGGATTTTACAGAAAATTATTGAAATTTTGGTTGAATTCATAGAGTTATGAATTATGATGGCTACGGTAAAATCTATTGTTTTTTGTGAGGGAGGGAGAGAGGGGGGATTTTTAAACGATTTTTACTTATTTTGAATAATTTTTTGTACTTACCTCCTTTTTAATGTTTTTGTCAATGTCATTCTTGAATTTTTTCCCCCATTTTTCGGATACGCTCTTCGAATATGGAAAAAAAAGGAAGAACGGAGGTGAACTACTTTCCTAGCTGATTCGAAGATTTCCAAAGTTACGAGTTTTGTTCCAACAGCATCCTCCTTGCTTTTTCCCTTCCCCCTCACCTCACCCCTCCAATGAAATGACATTTAAAAGTGGTCTGGAAATTTTTTTAAACAAGTTCATAATTAGGTATCTATATTTTTCAATTTTTGAAGAAAAAAAAATGGAATTTTTCAATTTTTAAAAAAATTAGAATTTTTGGAATTTTTCTTTTTCAAAAAAATTTAAATTTTTTGAATTTTTGAATTTTTTAAATTTTCAGGAATTTTTTGAAGTAAAAAAACTCACACGAATTGTGAGATTGAAATTATGTTGAAATGATTTTGAATTTTAACGATTCTTAAAATACATCAGAAGCTTCGATCTCGTTAAGAATTTGAATTTTTTGAACTTTTAAATGATTTTTTAGTTTATTCGAACTCAAGTTTTAATGATTTGAAAGAAAAATGAAATTTTTGAGAACAAATTTGAATTTTATAAGTTTTAGATTGCATTGTGTCAGTTTAGCAGAGCAAAGTAAACATTGATGATTATGAAAAAAAGAAAAAGTTACGAATTTTGCTAGCGAAATCCTCCCTCCTTCCTCCCTCCCTCTCTCAAATTTTTTGATAATATCAGTTATTGAAATTTTTGAATGAAAATTCGAAGTTATTAGAAGAATTTTTGAAATTTAAAATATTTTTAAATCAAAACTTGAATTTTGTAATATTTTCAGTCGCGATTTTATAACAAACAGCTAGGGCCCAACTTTGATCAGGGATTATGCGAGGAACTGAATGGGAAAATTTCGTTTTTTTCCAATTTACCGTTCGATTAAGCGAAACAAGAGCAATACAAACAAATCTGGATTCATAATTTCAACTTTTTGCCCAGGGGAAGGTAGAGGCGAGTACTCTTGAATCTTTCAGTTGAAAATTGAATTTTTAATACGTTTTATAGGTACCTAAGAATTTGAATTTTTATGAGAAATGGGAAGAGGGAAAGAATTCAGTTTGTCAGCTCGTAGAGTAAGCTAAGCTTAATAATCCTGGAAAGGGGGGGGGGGTGTCAACCAGATGACCCTCTTCTCTAATTACTTCAAAAATTCGATTTTCTCAGTCGACTCTTTCCTCCCTCCCTTTCCCTCTTTTTTTCAATGTTTGAAAAAATCTTGATTTTTTAATTTTTCAAGATATTTTTTGAAACCTAAAATTATTAAAAAATTGAAAATTTTCAATTTTTCAAACTTTTCAGAATTTTCTATTTTTAAAATATTTTTTAGAAAAAGTTTTGAATTTGAATCAAAACTTAGCTTGGTACCTATATTTTTTCAAAAATTTTCATCAAAATAAAAATGGAAAATTCCAACTTTTGATTTTAAAATATCAAATTTTCAATTTTGTTTTTCTAATTTCTGTTTTTAAAAATTGACTACCATTTTTTTGGCATTAATTTTTAAAAAATTTTAAACTCGAAATTTTCAGAAAATCTCAAAACCTTATGAATGCATCGTGTTTTTATTGGCATCTCAGCCGCGTGCAATCAGTTCGTATTTGCTCCCCCCCCCCCCCCCCCC
>FIZT01059044.1:0-17390 GCA_900065295.1 Paracoccus marginatus | reverse complement strand
TAATCGATTTGGTTGCAATTTTCAGGGAATTTTTTTTTATGGTAGGTAACAACTTTGGGGGGGGGGGGGTCGCCATTAGAAAATTTGAAAAAAAAATTCACAAGTATAAATAAGGGCCACCCTAAAAACACACACACAATACATACTAGTTTCAAGTGCGGAAGCCTTTAGATCATGAAAATATTTTTTGATAAAATTCAAAAATTCATAAATTTTCAGTGTCATTTTTGCAATGTATTTTCTAAAATTGACTTTTCGAAAAATTTTTGGAATTGATTTTTTGAAAAATATCTTCAAGTAAAATTTTTTTTTCGGAGCTGTTCAAAAAAGAAGGAATTTTTCGCCAGAATACACACTGCTCATTTGCTCCAGCTCAACTTTAATCATAAATTTCAAATTTAGTCGTCGGTGAATTTTTTAAAAAACATTTTTGAAATATCGATTTTTCTGCAGAACTAATGACGACAATTAAAAAATTCAATAACGAAAATTATATTTTTGAAAATAGCAAATGATTTTTTCAAAAACTGAAAAATTCGTTCCTTTTTATGATTTTTGTAATTTTGTATTAAACCACGATAATTTTTTGAAATAAATTAAAATTTGTACGAAATTTGGAAAAAAAAGTTCAAAATTAATTTTTACAAAATCATCTTGTTTGAAATTGAAAAAAAAAATCATTTTGTAAAATTTTAATGATTTTGAACTGAAATGAAAAAAATTACGTTGTTTTGAAAAAAATGAAAAAATACGAGTTTTAATGCTCTTAGTTAAAATTGATGAAAAGTTGTATTTTGCTGCAAGTTTAAAATTTTATCTAGAAAAAAATTTTTACCAAAGAAATAAATTGAAAAAAAATAATTATCATTTCCGCCAATACCAGAAAATTTTATTTTATTTATTTTTTTTTTTCAGCAAAATAAAGTTATATTTAAACAAAATGTCGAAGAAAAAAAATACTTCACTCGAAAAAATTGAATATCTTTTTCGAAAGACTTCATTACTTCGTACGAACGTTCGTAGGTACGTTTCTCCCGTGGCCCAAAAAACTATGCAACCCCATCATCATTGCTATAAGCTCATGTTCGTTGGGTAGAAAAATTTACGGTTTTAAAAAATACGATATTTTTCATTTCAGCTCAAACTACATGTAATCAAGGTATTGGTCGTGTAGTATACGAGCGACTGCCGGATCAGCAGTTACAAGGATTCGACGATGACGTGGTAAGTTGAATTAATCTTCATACGTTTCATACCGACGCAACGTAATAAACATCATACCCATTAATACATTACATACGCATTTCATACCATTCGTTCATTTTAGGTACGTGATACCGCGCCACCTTTTAGAGTATTAGAAAAATGTCAAGAATTATGTTTAAGAGATCGCACAGCGCAAAATAATTTAGTAAGGACATGCACGTCCTTCGACTTTCAACCTGGTAGCAGGATAGCCTCATTTAGTGGAATAGTAGAATATGAAGAATCCACTTGTTATCTAACAAGGGAGCAAGCCGGCCCAGAAGGGATTGGCGTCTTGGTCCTGGTGCCAAATAGTGTGCATTACACGGAAGTGTGTCTATCATGTAAGTATCTGCAAATACGTCGTAGGAACGTTGAATGATGCATAAGAATTCTATTTATGAACTGGGTAAATTTAATTTACAGCTAGTCGTATTGAAAGAGAATGCCCAAATAGACATTACGTTTTCGAAAGGCATGCCAGAAAAAAACTAAAAATTCCTGTGACCGATATGAAAGAGATAGTCGCGGCAAATCGAACGGATTGCGAAGACAAGTAAGAAAAAATTGAGTCAATTTTTTCACAAAATTTGAGCAAAATTATCTAGCTTCGGAATATTGCAGATGTTTGAACGAATTCACATTCGTATGTCGATCGGCTACTTACGACACGACAGCTCGTACTTGCTGGTTGAGCCGTTTTACTCGTCGATCTCATCCGGAGCTATTTGAAGATGATCCGAATTCCGATTACTTAGAGAATACTTGTTTGAACGGTAAATATTGCATAATATACATTCAACGCGTAATATAATTTTTTTAAGAAAAAAATTGGATCTAAGCCAAATGATATCAATTTGCATATTACAACATTTTGAACTGTTCGTAGTATGCAAATAACTCTGATAGGTATATACAATTTTTTCAATTTCTATCATTAATACGTAAATTTTTTGAAAATTTTTTCAGTCGAGAGACGATGCGACGGTCCAATAATTTTTGTTAAAGAAGAAAACAAACGTCTAGGAGGTCCTTTCGAGGTCGACATCTATGCCAATATATCTTTAGTTGAATGCCAAGCTCAATGTCTGAAAGCGGAAAAGTATTTCTGTCGAGCTGTCGAATACGACGAGCAAGTAAAAAGATGCATTATATTCGAAGAAGATTCGATGTCCCAAAAAGATGACTTGAGGATCAGTGGCAGTCCATCTCACGATCTATACGACCTAGTTTGTCTAGATAACGGTAATTAGATCACTCGTCGGCTCAGAACATCATCTAAATTTCCTCAGTTTTATAATAAATTTTTTCTACAGTAAAAGGAAACGAATTCCCTGATAACTCCGTCACGTCGCATTTATTCGCCGAAGGTCGCAGACCCGATACCGCCTTTCAAAGGTACAGAAACAGCCGACTAGGAGGCGAATCCCATTCGGAAATTACAGGAAGATCACTGAGCGAGTGCCTGGACGAATGTCTGAGACAGGTCAGCTACCAGTGTAGATCTGCCGCATACAGTGAACGATTCAGAACCTGTCGTTTGAGTAGATACAATCAAAGAGACGGGCATCGCGTGATTTACGACGCGGATTATGATTACTACGAAAACCTAATGCGTAAGGATTATTTCTCATTTAATCGCCTCGCTCGAAGATTTATTAAACGATGAAAAAAATTAAACAGAATCTGCTGGTTTAGATGGCTTGGGCGGAGGTACGACAGGACCTTATCCGAGACCAGATCCACTGGGACAAGATTCTCAGTACCATGGACATGGTAGGCCACCTTACGCACCGTTATCCAAACCAACAGGTAAGAAGTCTGACGCTTGAGTAAAGAATGGAAATGATTTTTAAATGATTCATCATCGCGCCTTTCAGGAAGTAGCGGATTCGGTGGAGTTTACAGCGGTGGAGGTTATCCAGGTTATTCTGGGGGCGGGAATCAAATCCCAGCTCAGCCATATGCTCCGCCGGGCGATGTTGCCGGGCCTGGGTACTGGGGTCACTATGGCACTCACTCTACGGACGTCTCACCTTACGGAGTTTCTCCTGGCAGTAGCAGTGCGTACCCGATAGGGAGTATCACTCCGGCTCCGAGTGTAGGAGTTGGATATCCTCCAGGAGGAGCACCTCCTGCTTATGGTGGATCTGTACCGCCGATTGGCGGAGGATCTTTGGGTGTGTCGCCGGTGTCACCGGGATATCCGTCTTATCCACCTTCACTGGGAGGTGGACCTGGTGGAGGATACTTTGGCGGCGGAGGTGGTGGTGTTGGTGGTCATGTACCGCATAGGCCATTCAATGTGAGATGCGATGAAGGCGATGGTTTCAAACAGGTTTGTGTAATTTTTGGGTATTTCCGCTGGTCATCATCATTGTTTTTAAATAATTGAATTATCATCGCATATAGATTGGTGTCCATATGAGAATGAGGAGACAATTCGTCCGAAGATCTTCATCAGTTAGCAGTTTGTCGGCTTGTGAAAAAGAATGTGCCGAGTCACGGGACTTTTTGTGTCGCTCGTTCAACTATAGGTATCTACTTACTTGGCTACGTTTTTCACATTTCACAAATTGAAAGAATTTTTTGAAAAATAAAAAATACTAATCCATTTTCAAATCCAGAGCAGTACCGTACGGACCACAAAGAGAAAACTGCGAACTGAGCGATCGCGATACTCGAGACTTGGATATGAATAATCCCAGCTACTTTGATACTGCTGGAGAATACGATTTTTACGAACGATCCGCTCTTGGTAGAACCGGCCAAGACTGCCTAGATGGTAATTTTTTGTCATCCACATACGACTGACAATTAACACGTCTTGATTTTAGAAACAACTTCTCGTTTTAGTGAGCCAACAGTGCAGCGAAGATGGAATGGAATTCACTCTGAGAACTCCAGAAGGTTTTCTAGGTCGAATTTACACCCATGGCTATTACGATAGATGTTTTTACAGAGGTAATGGAGGCATGGTTAACGTATTGAGGATAAGTGGAGCTCAAGGATATCCTGATTGTGGGACATTCAAAGTAGGTTCAATTTTCAATGCTGCACTTTCTTCAAAACACTATTTTTATCGTGTATTTCTATACAGTTGGGTGACATGATGACCAACATCGTAGTCGTTCAGTTCAGCGATTTTGTTCAAACAAATCGCGATAAACGATACAATCTCACTTGCCTATTTCGTGGCCCAGGAGAAGCAGTTGTTACTTCAAGCTACATGACTGCCAAGTAAAAAAAAAAAATCAAATTCACTTTCGAACAAATGAGAACCCATTGAAATACTCATAACGTTTACAGCTCTGGAAGCCCAGTTCCTATCGAATATCTACCCGCTGAGAATTCTCTTAGCTCAAGAGTCAGATTATTGATCTTGTACCAAAACCGTCCAACGAATACCATAGCCGTCGGTGATCCTTTGACTTTCCGTTTAGAAGCTGAAGATGGCCACAATTATGCTTCCGAAATATTTGCCAGTAGGGTGGTGGCGAGGGATCCCTATTCTGGAAAATCCATCGAGCTTATCGATCAATACGGGTACGTTATGCAAGTCTAAAACTAGACCACCGCAATTTCGAATGTGACTTGGGACGTTTTCATTTACAGATGCCCAACTCAGCCCGATATCTTCCCAGCACTAGACCGGTCAAGAGACAACGACGGTTTAGAAGCACGTTTCAACGCGTTCAGAATTCCGGAATCGAGTTTCTTGGTTTTTGAAGCCACTGTGAGAACGTGTCGCGAAGGATGCACTCCGGTAAGGATAAATTCATCTTGACACAGATGAGTAAAACGCAACAGAAACTCACACACTTGCGTTTCAGGCGTACTGTACCGGACCTCTAGGTAGGAGCGAACAATCTTTTGGCAGAAGAAAAAGGGAAGCCGATGAAAATGGCGCAAACGATGACGACGACGAGTATTCCGTGTTCATTTCTGAACCAGCGAACATCACTGATCGGCAATTACTTCGAGAAATGATCGCTGTAAATTTATTCATTTCATTTTAAAATCATTAGTTTGGCGAGCATTTGACGTTGAAAATGAGAACTTTGAATTGGTTTTTCTTAGGTTTTTGAAACACGAGATGAAATACCAGAAACTCAAGCGATGACCATACAAACAGATATGTCTAACAATGTTTGTTTGACGAATCGTGAATACTACAGCATGATTGCTGTTTTGTTCATTTTTATGGGTCTTATGATCACTATTACCATAACAGCTGGAATATATTACAAGTAAGTGTTTCAATTTACCATCGCTGATGTTATTTCTTCACAAAAAATTCCGATTTTCGTATTTCTTTCCATAGGAGGTACTGGATTATAATGAGTAAAAATGAAATGGCAAACCGATCGTCCGGTATAGTAACCAGTCCTCACAGTATTCGAATGTCATCACCACATACACCGCATACAAGATTTACACCCTCAGCACAAAGTTTGTTCTCATTCCTCACCTTAAATTCACAAAAAACACTAAATACTTCGAGGTAATATTTTTTATGATATAATTTATTCTCCATTGATCATCGTCGACGGTTTCTTAATATTGAATGGTTTTTTCCGCAGAAGTAGCGAATGTATAGTAGAAAATAAACCCGAAGAATTACAAATACCAGGAGTTACTGATTCTTACGTATGTGGAGGAAGAAGCTTCAGAGATATTAGTGAACCTATATACACCGATCCATCCTTATTTGAAAGATCAACAGATAAAATATCATGAACATGAAACGTTGATTGAAATGATTCACTTTCAAAAATATACTTACCTTCATTGATACTCATCTCTTCTTGTTATAAAAATTTCAAATTGAAATCATGTATTTAATTTTATGTAATTTTATGTATTATCGAACGAACATCACCAGACGTATACTTCAATTTTTATTCATTCTCTGAAAAAGTAAAAAAAACTTTTCAATTTATAAAGGTTCAATATTTAAATCAACCGGTCAAGATTATCCAACATTTTGAATGAAAACTCTGTACAATCAATATTTTTCACTAAACGTCGAATTATTGAAATATTTAGAAACAGCTTTGTATTCATTTCAATTGAACGCATTGTTCAGTCATATGCGAGTATTTATCCACTTGAACCAAGCAATTATAGATTTTCTAGAATTACTAATTTAGAAATTTTTATAAATTATTCGATTTAAGTGATTTTTTAACATAGGTATCTTAACGTTCTGATAACATTACCGCAAACACTATAAGTAAATAATTTTTATAAACTTTGTAAAATTTTATACGAACGTTTTTCGTTATAAAAATATAAAATGTCTTCGGATCGATCAGTAGTTTTTATACGAGTATCTACCACCGCTTGAAAATTCATGAATATTCAAGACACAAACTTAACGCAACTCTTCATCTTCGACAGTACGAGAACTACCTGAACACATCTCTCCCATTATCTGTCATATTATCGATTGTAAAAAAAACGTCTCCATCACATCGTACAAAACGAAACACTTGTGTAAAGATGCATAATGACGCAGACCCAACAAATAAACCGCAAATAAACGATTATGTTGGCGCAGAGTGTTGATGATACCTGTAGTTAAACGTTGTATGTGGCGTATGTCTGTTCGCGACACCGATGCTGTAGTTGAAAGTTACTCGCGAAATGGCTGAGAAACAATTAATCGAATTGTTTCAAGCTTGCGATAAAAAAGGCACCGGGAAGATTGGCCGAACAGAGTTTCAAAATCTATGTGCCAACTATGGAATAGCGCCCAATGACGCCGATGCCATTTTTGATGACTTGGATTACGATAAAGATGGTGAAATTAACATGAACGATTTTACACGCGGCTTTAGAGACTTTCTCAATGGAAGTGTCAATATGGAAAAGAGTTGTTATTCTGGAAAGATGCAGATGATAGAGAGAAGAAGATCTGACGCCAGATTAGCTTGGTCTCATCTAGTCGAAGGCATCGGCGAAGGAGTCGTACACAAGTTTCTCAACAACAGGTAAGTGAGAAAATGTGCTCCTACTTTACCTATATTTGTATAGTCTAATTCAAATTCGTGTATTACCAAAATGGAATTATCAAATTAATAATTACTTCAAGCATAAATACGGCAGAGTAGGTACTTACTTACACGCCAAGAAAAATGTATGTACAGTTGATCCGAAACATGGATACAGTAGTGACTGTTTCTTCAAGATGGAGAAAGATCACGAAGACATTTTTTCGTCAGTCCAATCACAATTTAATCGCACAAATTAATTAATTTAACAAAATCTAACGCGAATTGCCATTATTTTTTCCAATTTGATCCTCTCGATGTGCTACTATCGTGTCGTTAGAAAAAAAAACAAAGAAAGAGATAACAAAGAGAAATGGAGGCAGGAGGGGGATATATAAATTTTCATCCTTTACCTTTTTTTCTCTCTCTCAAAAATGCTTCATCTGATCTGAAATTTAAAATTTTTCAATAATAACAATAACCAGGTGAAAGTAATAAAAATCAAACTTTCAAATGTTTCAGTGGGAAAAAAATAGAGGAATTGTATCACGAATTACAAAACGTCGACTCTTCGCCAGAGCTTGTAACTCAATTCGAGAAAACCCTAAGCTCGTTATTTCAAGACGTGAAAAGTCTGTACGATGAGAATCAAAAATTAGAACAAATGTTCATCAAGTAAGAAAAACATTACCAGCGAATGATTTCTTCTGCAAGTTGGCATCGAGTGTTTACTGTATTAGCTACAATTTTGCAAAAATAAATTGCAGAGAAAGAGAAGCTCGCGTCAAAACACTGAGGGGTATAGAAGAAGAATTCGACACTCAAATGGAGAAGGTCGAAGCCCAAGCTAGAGAACAAGCATATTTAAAATACGAGCAAGAAAAAAAAGAAATTCTTCAAAGATTGGAATCTGAAAAAGCGGAACTTGAAATGAAGTTGAATGTAATTGAAAAAGTAATTATTTCACACGTGTGAAATTTTCCTTCTACAGTGTGGTAAAAAACATGTGTTTGAAATTCAGTGGTCCAATAAGTATCATAGAATGAGTTACATTTTGCTATAATAACACGAATGAAAATTTTTCAGAAAATGTCAAAATCATACGTCAGCAGAACGTTAGTTCTGTCATTTTAATTTTTTTGAACGAATGTTTTTCTCCAATATCATTCTCAAGGTTAAAATTTTCAGACGATTAATTTTGTATTTCTGTTTCAGACTAATCTACGTTTGTCGCAACAAAAAACCGACAACAGTCAGTTAAAATGTGAAACTACTTTCGAAAATGAAAAACTTAAAGATTTACTATCAGACACTAGAACAAACTTTGCATACGTAAATTCAGAGATGGCGCGAATTAAATGCGAGTATGAAACAAAATGCAGAGAATTAAATAAGTAAAATTCTCTTCGCATAAATTATCGGTATCTGTTTTATAGTTTTTACTTAATTTCGACGAGTCATTATTCAATTACAGCCAACATGAAGCAGTAATGCAGTTTATGGAACAAAATAAGTTTGTTAGAAGACAACTAGCGTTGTTGCAGTACGTATATTTTTCCAGATTCGTCATGTACCTATAGGTTATTAAAGATAATATCTCTATAATTCCCAATTTTATAAACGATTAACGTGAAGATAGCTCATGTTTGTAAATTATCCTTACGTATCATTTACTAGAACTGGGTATTATTTTACAAATTATAAAAAATACGTGTGGTTATACGTAGGTCGTCTTATTACTCATGCAGATACCTACACTACCGGTACTATACACATACATCATTCATTATTTCCTCAGTGAAGTTTTGTTTGTTTCTAGGAAAGCCAATGAAAATCTTCAAGATACTAATGATAGTTTATTAACAATAATGGAAACTACATCCGGAAGAATATCTCCGTACTGCGTTAGCAGAGCTGGCTCAGATTCGGGAAATTCAGATAATAGAGGTCATGTTTCCAATCGGTAAATTTTCTTTCGTTTTATGGGTATTGTTTTACGCGAGCGGCATTAGGCCTATCTAACTAATTTTTTTAAATTTCAATAGGACGACCCTTAAACCACTACAAAATCATTTATTGAACGAACAAAATTATGAAAATGGAACCCAGTATGTTATTCAAAGACTAATGGAAGATATAGGTAAATGAGTACCTAGGTATATAGTATCTGTCTACATACTCTTTCTTATTTTTTATTGATACGTTGCTCATGAACATGATTGATCATTCAGATTTTATCAACTCCACAGATAGTGGTCATTCAACTCTTAGAGATCCTGTTGAATGCGACATTGATCATAAATGGGCTCACGAAGAATTTTCCGATGCCGAATCACTTTTCAAATCTGTTAGTAAGATACCTACTATATCCATTTTCTGGATCGAATGAAATTATTCACGCAGATTTAATTTTATTTAGCTCGAATCTGATGACAGTAAAAACTCTCGTCAGCGAACCAATAAATCAGACTATGGTCGTATGACTCCTATATCGATGATGAGTTTTGAAGCTACTGGAAACCCAGACCGAACCTATAAGGTGGTATTGGCTGGCGATGCTGCTGTGGGAAAAAGTTGTTTCATTCATAGATTTTGCAAGGGAAATTTCTCCAATAGAATAGGTTCAACTTTAGGTACACCATTTTTTCATAAAGACTTGTGTCAGGACCGTGCAGAGAAAATCGGGGTCCGGAGGGGAAAAACGTGCGAGCAAAAAAAAAACTGTATCAATTTATCACGTTATAATGCATACTTAATGTATGCAGAATTTTTCAACATTTTCAAGTTTTTAGAGCATTTTTTTCAAAAACTCTCAAAATTCTGTCTTTCGGGCCCTCTCAAAAAAATCGGGGGCCTGGGAGAAACCCCCCTTTTCCCCTCCCTCTGCACAGGCCTAACTTGTGTCTAGTATTGTCTCCCGAATAGTGAATTTATTCCTAATTTATCGACATTGTTTTTTACAGGTGTGGATTTCCAAATTAAAACAATACGAGTAGATGAAAAAAATATTGCTCTACAATTATGGGACACTGCAGGTAATTCTTTGTTCGCTAAATATATAGGTACATATATGGATACATTTTTCGCCTCCAATTTATTGGAGAAATATCATTCTAGGGCAAGAAAGATTTCGATCCATGACAAAGACATACTTTCGAAGAGCAGATGGTGTTGTGCTATTATACGACGTAACTAGCGAACGTTCATTTCTCAATATACGTCAATGG
This sequence comes from Paracoccus marginatus, assembly GCA_900065295.1. NCBI lineage: Eukaryota > Metazoa > Arthropoda > Insecta > Hemiptera > Pseudococcidae > Paracoccus > Paracoccus marginatus. Next base: position 6,922 of record FIZT01059044.1, on the reverse strand, counting down.
ATCCAATCCATTAATGTAAACTAAAATTATCAATTTACTGGTCCCGTAGTCTCACGAGTCAAATTTAAAAGTTGTTAATTTTCATCTTTTAGGAATGCGCGGATAAAGAAATACCTATTTTGATATGCGGCAATAAAACTGATTTGCGCGAAGAAGCCATGAGTTTGGGAGCCAGTTGTGTCCAAACCAAGCACGGCGAAGCCCTAGCGAGGGATCATAATGCGTTATTTTTCGAAACAAGTTCCAAGACTGGAAAAAATATATTCGACGCTATAATTGCCATTTCAAGGTAAGAGACTGGATGATTCGAATACCTATGATGAATTTTTTCTTTTCTAAAGTAAGCATTTTTACTGTTCTACAGAGAAATGCTTTTGAAAGAAGACGTTGAAGTGCAAACTTCTGCTTTACAAGTGTCTCAGATTCATAGATCTGCGTCTTGTTGTGGTCGTTAATCGCTTTGATATCGTTACGAGTATTTTGTAGTTTTCTCGTTGAATATAATAATCATTTAGACTGAATCGTTCACATTTTCTAATTATATTTCATTGTCGTAGATAGTAATACCTCTCGTACTGTACACACGTTTTTCAAAATTTTCAAATTTCAAATTAAATACCAAGAAATTTTGGAACTGTATATTTTATGCTTGGTCACAACTGAATAAATTAGTCGGATGAAAATTTTGATAAGTAAAAAATAAAGTAATACGCTTAAATAAATTACATAGGTATAAAACAGCTTGTATATAATTACATACATATTAAAATTGTATAAAATACACATGAAGTGCTATTAAGCAATAAAGACTAGTAACAACAAAAATACAAATAATACGTATGAACTAAACATAAGGAAATACACAAATAAGGAATACTATCGTTGACTAAATTAAAATACTCTATAATAGCTGCACCACACAGTTCTGATCATTGTTAGAAAAATAAAAAACAAACGGAGAATCTATCATTGCAAACCATGGCACTGGGACCACTTCGTCGTAAAAAAAATTCGAGCACCCACTTATTGCAGCACCTAATTTTTATAAGACGATCTATCAACTTCAGCATTACAAAAACAATCTATTTTTCCCCCACAAATGTCAAGCGAAATTTTATTTTCTGATTTTTAAAAATTCGGTAAAAAAATCTCACAGTGATTTCATTAAAAAAGTTTGACGTTAAAAATCTTAATTTGTCTTTTTGATTTTGGACAGTTGCGATGAATACTCACATTCACATTATAACGAATTGAACATAAAATACCAGTATAAAAACCCTGTTTAAAAATATGAGTCAATCGATTGAAGGCAAAAAGAACGGATTTGTTATTCAAAAGTCAGAACACATTTGTTAATTCTTTTTTTTTTAGTAATTATTCGTTAATTAGGATAAATTCAGTCTGTTTTGGGTTAATTGAAAGAATATATCGTCGAACTTATCAATACTTGCAACTACCGTAAAATTTCAAATTTTGATTGATTTGTTTCAAGTAATTGAAGCTCCGATAAAAAATTTCTTCAAAAAATCATTTCTAACAGAAGAAAAGTTGCAAGTTCTGACGTACACGATGTTAGCACCATTAAAAAATATAAATACATACAAACAAAAAAAGAAAATAATAACGAAAAAAGAAGTTAATCAAATTTGAAAGTCAACTTGAAGAAGTTAAAATTCTAATCTATCCTAATAATAATTTTTTACACCCGAGATCAACATCGAACGCGATAATACTGCTGGCAAATGAAGGAATAAATTTCGTCCATTTACAAAACACCCGTGTACGTAAGTAGGCATACCATGCATAAACTCGCGTAGCGAATAAATGCATCATTTTACTTTCGAAGTTTCCAGTAATAAAGACAAAAATTCGTCATAAAATTAAAAATCTAAACAGAACAAAAATTGACGCAAAGGAAAAACATTCCTCACTAAAATAATAATGATTACACTGATAAATTCTTATCAAATGGCACAATACAATAATAAAAGAGTAAGGGAGGGGAAGAGGGCGGGGATAGTCGAATATCACAATATGTACACGCGACGGCGAAAATTAAAAATTATGTTAAAATGACTAATCGAGTACACAAGATTTAGGAACAAAATTTAGAAGAAGAAGAAAAAAGAAATACATATAAAATAAATCTAGAATTGTCTCGTTACTGAGGAACACTATGCTGTCCTGGTGGTACATACAGGCACAAGTACGAATTAGGATGATGCCTACAGCAATTTGATGAAACCGAATGTGTGGTATGAAAAGGAACTGGTATAGAACACGGTCTTTTACCGACGTCGCCGTAGCAAGAAACCGCATCATGCTCGGTTGTAACATTACTGCAATGGTTTACCACGCAGTTATGCTTAACTGGGCTAGAGTTCGAAAAACAGTCACACATTTCAGCCTTTTTCTTAAAAGTAGCCGTAAGGCAGGCGCATTGTACGCCGTTAGAGCTGGCCGGTGAAGCGCAGAAGATACCCTGGGAATGATCTGTGGGTTTGTTTTGATAGTGTACCGGGGTCAGCGAAGACGAATGGCTGTGTTTGTTCTTCGTACATGTGCCGTCTTTCACATAGGGCGAGCTGTCTATTGAAATTGGATGGAAGGTGGTGAGCAATGGCAATGTAGACTCCGGTACCGGAGATGGTGATTCGGAATGACTTCCATGCATTATCGATGAATGATTTGCGTTCCCTGAAAAAACGATGTCGTTACAAAACACGAACTGAGAAAGTATAACGATAGGGAGTTGAAAGTTTATATACCTGTAGTGAGCAGCAAATCTTGATAACTTCGTTTAGTCGAGTCGCCGGTACCGCTATCCTTACTACTATGAGATGAATTTTCCGATTTACTGTCGATTGGCGATAATGGAGTTCGAATAGTGCGACGATTTTTACGCGTCATGTAGATAACGATTACCCAAAACGCGGACGTAATCACAATACTAAGTACGAATGTGGTGATTACTATACCGATTACTACATCGTTGTTAATTTCTTTCATAGTCTGGGCTCCGGTTTCAACAACACGACGTTCTAAAAATGAAATTAACATCGTTGCAAATTTAATTTTAGGCGAAAAATAAAATTATTACGAATTCATTCAACGTACCTGGTAAGACGGTCAGTTTTGAACGTGTTCTAACCGAACCTAACGTGTTGGAGAGTTCACACTCGTACGTGCCAGTATCGCTAGTAGTCGTATCGGCAATAATTAATAACTGGTCATCTGCAGCGAGGAAGTGACGTTTCGTAAAAGCGATCGATTTGCCATCTTTGGTCCAGGCTATTTTAGGTTTAGGCGATCCGCCTGCCATACATTCGTGTACCGCTGTTTCGCCGACTTTAAGTTCTTTATTTTTCATTTCTTTGGTAAACACTGGAGGTTCTATTTGGGAAAAAAATCAAAAAATTGATCAGCGATCAAAATTTTCCAACACTACAAAAAGTAGAATTAAAAATGAAAATTCCCACATACCCAGAACAGTCACCGTAACATTCGCCGTTATAACGCCGGCAGTATTGTTAGCTTTACAAGTATAAACACCCGCATCAATCAACTTCAAGCCAACGATAAAAAATGGATCATCGCCGTTAGCATTCATGATTTGCATTCGCCTTTCTTGGGCGGCTGGAAACACTGAATTACCATCTTTGGACCATAAAATACGAGGTGTTGGGTATCCACTAGCTGCGCACTCCAATCTCGCTATGGTGCCTACTCTGGCCATCACATTGGAAGGTGTTTTGGTAAAAACGGGAAATTCTGCAATTATCAAATTAATCAATTGAGAAAAGTCGTCGTTTTGATACATTAAAAATAATTCAAGTACGAAAATAATAGTTTACCGTAAACTGATAAATGTGATAGTTTGGAATACGCTATTCCGTACGCATTTGAGACAACGCACTGATACAAGCCGGTTTGACTCCTTGTGATTGAATTCAACAGTAAGTCCGAGAACTGCGTTACTCCTTGATTTTGCGCTGATTCATAACGTTTCGTTGCCACATTTTCTAATCGATGTTGCTTAAATTTCCAAATAAATGTCATATCTGAATCAAGACTAGAATTCGCACCACATCTCAAAGTCATATTACTATTCACAAATGACGTCGCGTTTTCCGGTTGAATAGTAATTCGAGGCAATGGGTGATCGTTGGGCACTGCAATCAACAATAATTCATCATCAATAAGACCGGAGATTTTTCTTAAAAATGATTATCGACTTACCACAAACGAAATCCTTCGGAGGAACCGATCGTACCGGTTTCTTTTTCAAATTAATTGGATAAAGGCAACTCAAATTTCCAACTTTGATTTGCGATGAAGAATCATCCAACCATGAGGTCAGCCATTTCAACGAGCAGTCGCATATCAGTGAGCTCGAATTAATAATCAATTCTCTCAATTTATACAAATTTTTAAAAGGATTGTCTTCGATAGAAGCGATCGTATTATTCGATAAGTCAATCTGAATCACGTTATTTAAACCGGAAAATGCGTCTTTTGAAACGTGAAAAATGTCGTTTCCAGTCAAAAACAAATTTGTAAGCTCTTGTAGCGGTGCAAAAGCTCCATTAGAATTCTCAACAATGAACGATATATGATTGTAACTCAGGTCGCTGAAAAAAATATGCCAATATAAATGTCTCAGAAATATTCGGTAAATCATAAAAATGAATAAAATGACTTACAGGATTAGCAGAGAAGAGAGTGCCTCGAAGGCTCCTTCTTCAATAAATGTAATACGGTTATTGTCTAGTTTCAAAAGCTCTAATAGAGTTAGATGTTCGAACGTTGAACGCATAATTGATTCTAATTGATTGTTCGATAAATCTCTGAAAAATGCAAATATTATTCGTTAATATTCGAACTTGAATTGAAGACACCGACATGTTTCTCACTTACAATTCTTTCAAATGTGCACATGATTCCCAACCGTTATTTAAAATCTGGATTTTATTATTACTAACATTCAAATAACTTAACGAGTTCAGTCCATACAGCCAACCTTTATCCACCTTCGTCAATTTATTATGATCCAAATGCCTGTGAAATAAAACCACATAGATTTAGAAAGCTTTCACACTGATGTAAAAAACAGAATACAGTTCTTCTTACAATTCTCTCAAGTTCCATAATTTGTAAAAAGCTCCATCCGCAAGTTCATCAATAGCGTTTTGTCTTAATTTCAGAATTAATAAAGTGTCCAATCCTTGAAATGATTGCCATCCGATTTTTGAAAATTGATTTTTGTTCAACTCACTGGAAAATTGTATCAGTTTCCATTACAAATTGATTCGGAAAATCAGATATGCACCTATATTTTCTTTAAATACTTACAGAGTTTTCAGCGAACTCAAGTCTTTGAACATTTCATCATCTATTTCTGATAATTTATTACGATTCAGCTTCAAATCAGATAGATTACCAAGTCCAACAAAACTACCATTTTCAATCTTCGTTATAGCGTTGTGATTCAGATTTCTGTAAACAAAATTTAACGTATAGAAACAGGTGTCACGTAGAAATTTTTAAAAAGTAACAGCAATACTCACAACATTTGAAGTTTATACAAGGCAGGAATATCATTAGCATTGATTTTAGATAAATCATTATTATTCAGTTCTAATATTTCTATATTCGGTATATTCTCTAATGAAGCTCTTGAAATAGCTACAATATGGTTATGGCCTCTGTGTAGAACAAGTGAAAGAAAAATAACCATTAATAATTTCAAACAGATAACAATACAAGTAAACTAAAAATACTTACAGCACCAACTGAGATACATTGGAAGCTTGAGTAAAAAAGGGTATATCTGTCAATTCATTCTTGTTTAATCTTCTGCAAGCATGAATTCAAATCAATACATCGCATAAAACTTTTTCAGCCCTAGAATTAAGTTCCTAACACTTACAATACTTTGGTCCAAGATGGTAAGTCACTGGGCACTTTGGTCAACTTGAGATTACTGCAGTCAATAAATGAATCCAAACTAGTGCAGTTGTTTGAGTAAAAATTACTATCTGATGAATTCACTACGGTACTCATCCATAATATTATGGCATAAAGCGTAAATAGTGAATTACTGAGACTCGCTAACATCGTAGGTGCAGTGAAAATAGTAGCCATATGAGAAGGAATTTTGTTTGCTATTATAAAAAAGCATCACTGCCCATCAGGAGATTTGTTGTATCAACTCCTTAGCAATGAAAATTTTCCGAAATACTTCCGAAAGCTCAGTTAAGTAGGGTAATACATCGTTTCAGCGCAATTGAGCTTCAGCACTCTGAAAATTAATAATTTGCTGAGCATTACACAAACTTCTTCCTTTGAAATCAGAGGTAATATTCTATAAAATAAACACCGAGTTGCGAAACACTACTACAAATTTAACCTGGATAAATTATCAAGGAATTTTGATACACATTAATAACACTTAAAAAATTTGGTAATAAAAAGAATTTAGTAAAAATTAGTGAAAAAGTAATAAAAACACTCGAAATCAAATCGAAATCATCACCAAAGAAAAACAACAACAACAAACGCCATTAACTTTCAACCAAGGTCATAACCATCAAGGTGGGTATCACTCACACCGCCTGTTACTGATCCTAAACAACACACATCCAATAAAAATGAGCGAATTCGTAATTTTTCACTATTTTCGTCTTTTTTTTCATTTTTCGATAGAAAATAAACATAGAAAATTTGAAAATTTATTTTAAATAATAAAGATGAAGTGGTAGACCACAATCACGAGTAGACAAAAGAGCTTTTATTATCAATTCGGGGCGTGCAGACCTGTGGCGCGCTAGTGTCGTTAGCACTGATAAGATAAGCGAAACGGTCAAAATGCGTCACAACGCGTGAATTTTCACCAACACAACCACAATTTTAACATGTGGTG
>FIZT01059033.1:0-12621 GCA_900065295.1 Paracoccus marginatus | reverse complement strand
ATTTCATCATCTAGGTGGGACACCAGTTGTCCCGTCCGGCGCGAAAGGGTTAAGGTGATTTTGATGAAATTTCTAATAGTAAATTTTTTGTTTTGTTTAGAACGTGCATATGAAGTTGGAACTTGCACTGGACGAAGACAGTATATTTTTCAAACTCGGCAGTTCCGGATTGATTTCATTTTCTGATTATATCTTTTTACTCACAGTATTATCAAGTATGCGATTTTTATTCATTGAGCCATTGAGGTGTTTGTCATCACTTCCCAGTTCCCTCCCACTGTACTAATTCAAACAACCGTATGGCGTTTGCAGCTTCTAAACGGCATTTTGAAATCGCTTTTCGTATGTTTGATTTGAACGGCGACGGCGACGTAGATTGCGAAGAATTTGAAAAAGTAGCCACGCTTATCAGGCAGCAAACCAGTATCGGTAGCAGACATCGTGACCACGCTAACACAGGAAATACATTCAAGGTAAATGTTTTTCTGAATAATGTCGTAAAAATTCTTTCCTTATCATTTTTACACAAAATTCATGTTTACTTGGTAGGGCGTGAATTCGGCTTTAACTACGTACTTTTTCGGTAAAAATAAAGATAAGAAGTTGACGATAGAGAAATTTTTATATTTTCAAGAGCAACTGCAACGTGAAATATTAAGCCTTGAGGTAATCGTATAATACTTATAGGCTAAAATTTTATCACTTCAATTTATTTTACTACTGCAAAAATTATCAATTCAGTTTCAACGTAAAGATCCGGACGAAAATGGTAAAATTACCGAAGCAGATTTCACCCAATTATTACTCGCCTATGCTGGTTATCCACCGAAGAAGAAATCTAAGATTATCAAACGTGTAAAAAAACAGTGAGTAATTTTCTTCTTCAAAGTAGAAATATGAACTGGATTTTATTAAGAAATGTAATATTCTTATAGGTTCAAAGAAAACGCCCAAGGTATTAGTAAAGATGATTACTTGAAGTTTTTCCACTTCTTGAATAACATCAACGATGTAGATACTGCTCTGACATTTTATCATATCGCTAGCGCCTCGATAGATCCTGGTAAAGCTGCACACGTTTATGACCTAGGAAACTGCATAATTACTATAAATTGATGAAAAAAACACGCGACTAATGAGACGAATTGTCATTTGTAATTGTAGCTACCTTCAAACACGTTGCTAAAACGGTGGCTCACGTTGACCTGAGTGATCACGTCATCGAAGTGGTATTCGTAATTTTTGATGAAAATCGTAAGTTCTTCCGAAATATAATGCTTTCCAACTAATAACTGCATGCAGATTCTACGATCGACAACTTTTACCTATTTTTAGTCGATGGGCAGCTTAGTAACAAGGAATTTATCGCCGTGATGAAAAATCGTTTATTGAGAGGGTTGGAAAAACCTAAAGATACGGGGTTCGTGAAATTCATTCAGTCAGTTGTGAAATGTGCTTCTGAAGAAGTGTTCAGTTTTCAATTCTAACCTACTATAAACCCAACAAAATCAACATAACGAACATTTTACCGAGTACTTAATTTCTATTGCCGTTTTTCTTTTGTTATTATTTTTTAAACGTTTGATTTTTAAGTTTTTGTTTTTGTTTTTCACTATAATTCTCGTGTACGAGTAAGCCTCTGTGTACCTTTACCATTTTACATAATTTTTTTATTCTCATAATAAATATAATAGCGCTGTGTCAAGTTTTAATTATCTGCGAGTTAGGTACTGAAAACACGTGATTTTCATCCGTTTCTATCTCTTTCTCGATAATTAACTGTATTATATTGTTTACAGATGATACACTGTATGGTGCATGTGATTAGTGGATCGAATTATTCGGATATCACCTTCCGGTACTTTTTTTTTACGTGGAATGGTAGTGGTTAGACCGATTAGACTTTCATTTGTGGTGCCTATTCATTTGGTAACTTTCCCAAAAAATTCAACAGCTCCTCAGCGATCATTTCAATATGAAAATTATGAAATACCTATACCAGAAATACCCATTTTTCCATTTTTTTTCTTGAGTTCACTCACTATATTCGGTAAATCAAAATTAAAAGCAACACCGCAAAAAAATAGGATTTGTGAATCGAATTGAACCTGTAGTGTAATTCATCCATGTAGAAGTGCCTTGTCAGTTGTTGTCACCTCTGGCAGACTGACCGACTGGGTGACTGGCGGGTTAATCCGAATCAGACGTTATCTTGTCACTATCTCTCTCTCTACTAGCTTCTCGTGAGTCGATTGTTGATGTCGAGCCGAAAATTTCGCTTTTATCGTCGACGCTGAAATGATAAAATGAACCGAATCTTAAGCCGAAGTCCTTGAAGAAAATCGTGAATATTTTAAGGTGGTGTTGGTGGTGTTAACCCTTTTAATAGTTGCGTTTGCGCGATGTAAATTCAAGCTATGACGTTCTAAACAGTATACACAATCTTCAGGTAAATTCTGCCTCGCATTGTGAGTAATTTCGTAAAAAATTATGAATAACTAATTGAAAAATTTTTCATGTTTGTTGTTCAGTTTATCTATACCACTTTCGAGGGTATTGTTTAATTCTTGTACCTTGAGCAAAATTATCTTTCAAAAAATAGGTAAGTTGTTTACGTTCAGTTGTGTTATTAGAACTCAAAACGTTACGTCGTATTAAATGTTTACTGAAAATGAATGTGTGTTATATTTATAATTATGGCAACAGGATGATAAACAGCTATGAAACATCGAATAAAACCAAATCTGTGCTAACGGAAGTGTATTCTCAGAAGAGAGGCACCTGTGTTACAGTCGTCATCCTTGGTATAATCATTGGAATATTCGCCTTCGCCTATATCACTTTTGGCAATGAACCTATGACCGATGCATTGGCCGTCAATAGTACTTTAAGGCTTGTCAGTATAGTAAGTAACTACCTTAAATATTTATTTTGAGTTTACTAGTGGTAGTTCTCATTGAATTAACTTCAATAATTCATTTTTTTCTTTTAGGTTTTTCTTCATGGAGCGACGTCGCCCAAATTTACGTACCCTAATGATCCTTATAATAACGATAGTCGATGGATCTCAGGCCTCGGAGAACTTACCAAGGTAATGCTTTTACTGATAATACGAAATTCACTCGTTTAAATTTGAAATATTATTACATTTTTTTATCTATTGCAGAAAGGTAAACAGAACATGTTCAGTTTGGGAAAATACTTCAGAGAAAGGTATAGCGGATTTCTACCAGAGCTGTATTTTTCCAATGACTTGGATGTTCAAAGTCCAAATGCCGATACGTGCTTGATGAGCGCAGCAGTATTACTAGCTGGATTATACCCGCCTCATAAGTACCAAGTATGGAATCCTACAATTTTATGGCAACCTATTCCCATCAAAGGAATATCTCGCGAAGCTGATAAGGTGATTGGTGAAAGCTATTCAAATGCAATTAATTTTCTATCGAATTGAGCATTGTAGCAAATTATTACTCATCTTATTCGCTATTTCGTGTTCACTATAGATACTCGACCTGACTGCCAATTGCCCACAACTCGAGCGTAAAACGAACGAAATCGAGAACAGTATTAGAACTACAGATGCAAAATTACCCCAATTGTACGAATATTTGACCGAAAATACTGGACGCGAATTCAAAAATTTATCATCAGTTTTAGCTTTGTTCAATTTATTAAGTACACAAGTGAGTAATTGAAACAACTTGTAACTTGAAGTTGATCCAAGTCTTGAAACGAGTTATCGCATTTCTAAGACACTCTTCACTTCAGGAACGAAACGCTTTTCCACTGCCCGAATGGACTCAGTCGGTATATCCCAATATGCTGTACAAATACGCCACTCAAAGCTTATTAGTGCAGACCGAAAATCAAGAGATAACCGCATTATCTAGTGGTGAGCAGTGTGAACTAGTGTTTTAATCAACTTCCTGTTTAATTTTCTCACGGTGTCAATTTTCAATTTAAACTGATGATTGGATGATTGTTTGAAGTTATAAATTCGCCATACTGGCGGAAATGTCGGATGGACTAATTTTTTGTTTCTCTTTCACAGGTACTTTACTCGATAAAATTAACAACGATATGAAAAACAGGCACAATAACAATACAAACGTTACGCTCAAAAAAATGTTCCTATATTCGGCTCACGAACAATCAATTGTGAATATGTTGCGAATTTTAGATAGAGAAAAATTCACCAATAATAGAATAAAACCAGATTTTACCTCAGCTGTCATTTTAGAACTGCATTTAATTAGTGGACAAAGTGAAGTACATGTGAGTCTTACGCTACTGTAATATTATTATCTATCTGTTATCGATGAGGCTAATGGTGGAATTATTTTACAGGCATTTTATTTACCTAGAAATGGCAAAATTCCATCGCCAGTTAATATCACTCAGTGTGGAAATCCCTGTAAACTTGATAATTTCTCAAAATTTGTGAAACCCCTCATTTCGCGTGATTGGGAAAGCGCTTGTTATGTTTAATTGAGTACCTACCTTTTACCTTACACTTTAAACTTTGTGTGTCATTTTTTTAATTAATTAATTTTGTTTTATCTCCTTTGTTGTACTCTTTTTAATGAGTGGTGTGTGTCATTTTCCTATTTTTTTCTTATTTTTAAGTAGCAATGGATATCATCGTTTTTAATAAATAATGGGTAAAATTATTACCTACAAAAAAGTTCTTTTCAATTTTCGAATGTACCTTATTAGAAAATTAATTTTGCTGGGTGTTTTGTCATCAGTGTTGGTTTCTTTTTCGGTTGTAGGTTGATCCAACTTGATTATCGTTGAAGAATTACGAAAAACTTTGAGTAGGTACTAAATAAACAAGTAAACGTACACGCCTTTTGGAGCCGTCCTATGCCGAAATTCAGCTTAGGTTGCTATAACTAGATTTGCTTTGGACTAACTTTGGATGAAATTTCATCATTTATCAAAATCTATACACTACGACGTAATTTTTAATTAAATAGCCGATTTAATTAGAATAATCTAACTATCATTTTAATGCTTATAAAGTTCGGGATAGGCATAACTTCTCAGGTTTAAGATAACGTGTGCGTTTACATACTTGGTTATTTAGTACCTTAGAAAAATTTGAAAATGTGAAATGTAAAAAAATTATGAAAATATGCGATCACATCACAAAACATTTGATCTTCGATCTATCGTTTACATAAGCTTATGTAAAACATATGGCCAAAATATACATGTATGTATGCTAACTCCCCGGAACAGGGAACTGCACCTGTGTAGAACTGTCGTGTAATTTGAATGAATGGCGCCTAGCGCCAGATAAGTACCTAGGTATTGTACAATAGATAACGATAACATATTTATCAATTAATCGTGCGGTGCAATGCACACTTTTACAATTTACATAATTATGTAAAATTAATTAGAATAGTTGTTGAAGTAAATTACTCTCGGATTTCTGCAAAAAATATGAAATAGCCGTTTCAAACAATAAAATCGACCGTGATCAAATGTTAAGTGCTCATTTTTTGACTTTTTTTCATTGTGTCCGTCAAAGTGCTCAGAATCAGATGTATTCTTGAAGTGAAATTTTAATATGAAGGTACCTACGCTGCTGTAGTGCCATTAAAAAAACAAATAGCATGAACGAAGTACCTGTACCTTTGAAAAAATGCTGAAATTGTACCATTTCATCTTGTACCTGTGTCTTTGGATATATGTTGATCAAACTCTAGTCCTAACTTTGGATTCGTTTCGTAATGATTTGAAATTGGTGAAAACCGTTGTAGTAAGTGTGTATTAATTTATGGAGCCGATCTTTCGTGTTAGACTTACGTCTTAAATATGTTATTTATTTTCAGGTTTTTCGACATGGTATGAGAGCACCTCTGCATTCATTCAAATTCGATCCTTACGCTAGAACCGATGGGAAACTCTGGCCTGAAGGATTAGGCACTTTGGTGAATGTACGAAAAACATTTATTCTTATCAATCTCGATAACTTGCTGCAAATAACCTCGAAGTCGTAAATTATTACAGAATGGTAAACTTCAAATGTACCAGCTGGGGAAAGAGTTACGCAACCGGTACGAACATTTATTGATACCACATGCGGATACCATCGCGAAAGATGTGCAGATAATTACCACAAATGTAGACAGATGCCATCAAAGTGCAGCTTTGTTGCTGGCTGGGTTTTATCCTCCAAGCAAAGAACAAGTTTGGAATGATGAATTACTATGGCAACCTGTGCCAATTCACTCACCATCTCCTGATAAGATACATGTAAGAGTTATAAAACCACTTCATTGTTTACGGCCGTTTGGGTGGTAATATTTGTCTTTCAAACTTATTTAATGTTGTATAGATAATTCACAAGAAAGAAAAGTGCGCCAGTTATGACGAAGAATTGATGAAAGTGAGCGAAATTAAAGCAAACGACGCCAACTTCAAATACTTGACAAGTTTCTTATCGAATTTCACATACCCTGACAGCGTAACGACTTCCTTGGAAGTATTCTTTATCGCTGATTATTTTCTAACAAAGGTGATTGTATTTTCATCTCCTCTTTCTTTTTTGTTTTTAAATTCTCAAATTGTGTAGGTACTTATCGAGCTTAATTATTACTTCCCAGAAATCGCTCAATTTAAAAACACCTGATTGGGCCGACGATGAAGACTTTTCAGCTAGATTGAATAAATTTTACTTCGATAGTTTTGGTTATTTAACTCATACTTCAAAAATGCGTCAGTTGTTGGCTGGTAAATTGATTCAAACGAAGAGTTACATTTTTATCGTGGATTCGTGTACGCGATTCAAACCTGCGATTGTTTCAGGACCGTTGATTAAAGATATAATTCATCGAATTCAAGACGTCATCTACAATCGTCCGAATAACAGTAAATTTTATTTTTATTCTGGGCATGATTCTTCTCTTACTTCGTTATTTGACGGTCTGAGTTTGGAAAGAGATTTAATACCAACGTATGGTGCGTCTCTAATTTTCGAAATCTACCATTCGTCTTCCAATAATTATTTAATCAAGGTAAGTTGAAAAGTCGGTAAAATTGATTCGTGAACTGTTTTCGGTCGAAGTATGTTGAGTCACGATTGAGTACATCTTGATATCAAGTGAAAGAATCAGTTCACGTTACAATGTTACATATACTTATATATTTTTTGATTTTCTCATGTTGTAGATCTTATACAGTCATGATTACTCTTTGAACCTTATCAGTGTGAAAGTATTGCCCAATTGTGAAGAGTACTGTCCCATGGGTAAATTTGTTCAGCTGTATGAAAAGTATTTAACTCAAGATTGGGAAACGGAATGTAATTTGTGATATTTTTAGAGATTGATTACTTCTTTTCAATTTCAATTGATTATTACTACAGTCTGTTGTTGTCGTAAATGGAGTCGGCGAATCTTTTCTTTAAATCGTGCGTTATTTCAATTTTTTAAGCATGTGATATATTATCTTCTGTGGTCTTATAGTTGTACTCCTCTACCTCTTTAGGTATCTTTGTTGTTTTGTTGATATTTTTCAAAGTTTTTCTGTATAATTTCCAAGTGACATTTATGTACGTGTAGAGTCGATGAAAATACATAATTATTAGGGTTTCGCTCTAAAAGCGAACCCTTTTTGTATTCGTCTTTTCCTCATTTTACAACAATAACCCAGATTAAATCTGAACAGCCATGTACTTTTTGAATGATTATTTCCAATTTAAAAAATGATTATCGTGGGAAAGTTGAAAAATATTATTTATAAGTATCATTCGAAAGGAAATTTTGTGCTCTAAGTAAACACTTTTGAAAAAAAAAATAAATAAAAATGAGTAAATGCATATAACTGTGTTAAAACTGGCCTACTCCTGTGACGTCACAAAACCAGTGTTCAGGGCAGACATGAGACGAGACCGTCGATGGACGAGACAACAGTGGATGGACGTTGGACGAACTGTCACTTTGAGCATGCTTTGTCAATTATTTGCGGCTTTATACATATGTATTAATGAAGTAATTAATATTAATATTTAATATTAATAAAAGAATAACGGTTCGTTGTATTTATGATTGTTTGGAAGAATCAGAATCATGATCAGAATAGTGTAGTGGTTGATTGTAGTATTTCGTTTCGTTTCTCTGTTTATTTGTTTTGTCCATTGTTGGCATCGGTTTGTCGAACTTCAATTGTTAGCTAGCTGTTTCCATGTTGCGCGTAGTTTCATTGAAATACGAAATTTATTAATAATAATTTATTTAAAATCATAATGTTTTTCGTGATTGGATTTCTGAACTGGAAGATTGGTTCATGTCCTCGTTCATGCGAAATTGCGAATCGATTTCCACGTTGCGTTGCTGGCGGCCATTTGTAAAGATATGGTTCATCATTACTACAAGAAGGATTACGTAACATTATTACGTGAGTAGATACTTTTTCTTTCTTTTTTTGCGTAACAGCGGGTCATAATGCGCACTTGTATGTCCCTCATCGAGTTCTTTAAAGTGCAATTATGCCCCTCGTTTTTATGTAACAAGGGAGATAAATGATTTTCCATAAATTTTGAATTATTTCTCTCGCTTTGCTCGAGCAATAAACCTTATGATTCGTCTAAAATCACTTTATCTCCCTTGTTGAATAATCTACAATTCTATCGGCATACGTTTCGCATGTTTTCGAAAAATTAGTTTGACCAAGGTTCCTTATGTTGAACAACTCTTCGTGAATTTGATTAAAATTTCCAAAACCGTATCATGTTTTGTCTCGAGCTCGTTATCTTTGTTATGCTAAATCGAGTAACAATGGCAGCCGTCTCTAATCCTTTCGATATTTCAAATAGAACTCGAATATGCTTGCGTGTAGCAGAAAACGAAGTCTATCAACCGGTAAAAAAGTTTTATTTTTCAATTCCGATCGTGGACGATATAACAAATGGAATGAAATCTTGCAGGCATTTGCACCAAAAAAAGATTTTTGCGATGGTTGGTTTTGTTGGCAATCGCAATTAAGACTTTCTAGTAAGATGAAGATTTTAAGAATTATGAATCGTTTTCGAAATGATCAGGCTACGAATATCAGTAACATGCATAAATTAGTAAGTCGATTACAGCATCAGATTAGGTAATATTTGCGTAGGAAAATCAATCTTACTGTACTCTTTTTCTACCCGAGGCTTGGCACTGGACTTTGGAACAAGAAGCTATACGAGCTTCTAGAACATGTAAAAGACGTTTTCTAGAAGAATACGATGAGTTAAGAAGTATCGAAGGATTGGGTATTGCATTTATAATTTTAGTTTAAATTTCGTCGTAAAATATTTGATTAATTTTTCGACAATGATTTTTCATTAGGATCTAATTTACACTGCGAGAATGGTTGTTTACGCGAGGCAATGACTCAGAATCCGACGCAAAAATACTTTATCCAAGTTTTACCGAAATTATTGCTAAATAATTCGTTAGAAGATTTTGATTCGTAATTATTTTACCAAGTACTATGTATTTTGTAGCATCAACGCAAAACGTAGCAATGAATATTGATTTATATTTGAAGTGACGGTAATTATCGAAGAGCTAATGCCATGTATTTCGGGTGCGCGTTGGTCGTTCGCAATACGATTACTAAAGCCGGTCAATACGAAGATGTTTATCATTTCGTGTGCGTCTTCTGTACGTCAGATCGTGAAATGAAGACCACGTTTAGAACCGAACCGAATGACACAAATTGCCATGTTCCTGCTGTGCGCGGTGTAGATCGCAAGTACCCCAATTTATGCTCCGGTAAACACCCGTACAAGTATCTTCCCCTATCTGCCTATTTTTCTTGGGTGTAATTGAACTTTGATATTCTAGTTAGTGCACGTCGTAGCGTTCACATGTGCCCACCTTTTGAACTTTGTCCCGTTGACGAAATTGAAAACTTGGCGATCTGGCATATGCGAGATCCCGGCACTGTAATCGAATTAGCAATGGTTGAAACCCAAACTGGACCGCTACTTGTGGTAAACGAGGAAATAATCGGAGTATGTAAAATCGCCCTTTCCGCGCGAGCGTTTTCTCGTATGTAGTTTTAAATCACTCTTGTAAAAAGTTCGCGTTTCACACGTTCGCAGCCTTTAGACAACGAAGGTAACCCTAGTTCGTACTCATCCAGAATGTTTCTCGATACTTATGGAGAATACTTGCGAATTCTAGCCGTTTATCCGCAGCTACCTGCGTACGTTTACCATTATAATGACAGAGATCTAGAAAGGTTAGCTCGTGCTGTTGCTAATTTGACGAACGGCACCGTAAAAGTAATGCGTCCCAAAATAACCGAACCGGCTGTCATTTACGAACCTCTCGAAGCCATCGAAGGATCGCTAGATGCCTGGTGTTGTATTTATGTGTTCGCTATGTCCTTTATACCTACTATTGTACTTGCTCTGTTGATTTGTTATACGATATGTAGTCTGTGATTTGAGTCATTTGTTGGAAGTTGTATGGTTATGATTATGTGTTTACGTAATGGCCACCTCGTATTTTTTACAACTTAATTTTTTCATCGTCGGATTCAGATGATTTTTAAAAAAAATCATTTTTAGTGATGTTATTCTTTATTTTTCAATATTTTATTCAGAAAGAAACAATTTTCAAGTACATTCGGAAGTTTCCTTCTCGCTAGGTGCGCTAGTGTTGCTGCTGAAAACTGAACTGTGTACCAGTGACTAGGGATTGAAGAACGCCAAAATTTTGGCTCGATCTTTCGTTCTTTCTCTCCTAGACAAGAACTTGATCTTTCGTTCCCAGTTCTCTCGTTCTTAGTTCTCACGTTCTTTAAAATTTCTCGTTCTTTCGTTCTTCGTGTCCGTTCTTTTGTTCTTTTGTTCTTTTTTAAATTGAAGAGCAAAAGAGGTAATGAAGCTAAAAATACTGGAATAGATGGGCGAATCGATTATATTATCATTCTTGAATGATTTAAAAATTGAAATGAAACAAATGAAATGAATGAAATTAAAATCATATTTCAATTTAATTTTAAAATCAAATTTAAAACTTCAAACAAAGAACACTTATACTTAGTAGCTGCTTCTTCTTATTCTAAAGTAAGTATTGATTAAACGTAACGTAACATCAGATCAGAGAGCTATCTCGGCGCACGGTTGCAACTAGTAATGAAATAATTTTTTTTCAAAAATCAAATTCAAAATTTCGATAAAAACACGTATAACGTGAACATTAGATCGGAGATCTATCACAGCGCGTTGTTAACACTCATAATCAAATCTCATTTTTTTCTAAGAGATCAAAATTTCGAAAAAAAAACTTGATACTAAGTAACCGCTTACTAACAAATAAAACGAAAACACCGGATTCAGATCAGAGATCAATCACGGCGTACAATTAAAACCCATAATTAAAGTGACTGCTTGCTAACAATAACGACATAATCTAGTAATCCTTTTCCCCAATTGAATAAAATTTGAAGCATTATTTATATGCGTAGAAAGACAAATGAAGGTTGAAATTATTACTGCAATGTTTCACTCACAATCAGCAGCAGATATAACATCAACATCGAATTCGTGGACCGAGCCATCACATAGAATATCAGCTTCTATAATACCTAAATTCAAGTAGATACAACAAAATGAATTAGTGGACTGTTACTGGTCATTATGAAGTGGATCAAAGCCGCACTTACCAGATTTGGAAGTCTCAATAGACTGATTATTATTTGTGATTTTTGAAGTACACTCGGAGCCTGCCGCAGTGTTAGAATCATCTTGAAAAGAAATTATATGCTTTGTTTCACGCAAAATTGAAATTATTCACGTTCTAGCAGCACAATGTTTCACATTTTTCACTTCTGTTGAAGAGTTGTAGTTGAGACCTACGGGGAACTCTCCAGCATTCTGACGATTGGGAGGGGAAGACGCTAAACCAGAACGCGACAACGGAACAAAATACCAACTTCTACAGTAAAGATTTTATTACGTAATTTATAAAGGAAAAGAAAAAGGAAAATATCTATTGTATATAATAAGAGTAATGGAGAATAAATTAGGTACGAAAACGGAGAATAAATAAAGTTGTTCGGACGTTTCCTTATTTCGACGAGGCTCCGTCGGTACCTAAAATAATGAAAAAAAACTATTAGAAATAATAATTAAATTATTTCTAAGGAAGTCGTAGACTATGAGAAGCTAAGAATCACTAATGCGAAGAACAATATACCGACTACGAGGTGATGCGAAGGACTAATGACGTGCGAAGGATTAAGGACGAATTTATATTTTTTCTAAGAGAGACGAATGGACAAGACGAGCTAATCGGAGATTTCGCGCGGCGGGCTTGAGGGAAAGGAAAGAAAAAAATTAAGGATGCTGTGAAAAATTGAAAGGAGACGACTTACGCTCGGTAGTTGGAAAACGTCTGCATCCCCTGCGCCGTTCATATCCACATCTGCCATCTTTTGCGATTGATACGAGTTCGATGACCCGGAAGTAAAATCCGCGACCAGTATGTTTAGTTCAACTATAGACAGTACAAGTAAGACATAACAGTCAAAGCGCGTGGTTTGACAAACCTGGCACGTTAGCGTGCCGTGGACGCTAGAGCGCGCTCGAGCCTAGGTTTTCAACTGGTTACA
>FIZT01059022.1:0-33457 GCA_900065295.1 Paracoccus marginatus | reverse complement strand
TTTATCTCCATAGATGGTGCCTCAGGCCAGGAGGAGCCTTCTACACAAAGTACCAAGTCAAATTGGCACTTTCAAGGTTTTGCACTTTAGGAGACGTATTATTAGTTTGTCTTGTTAAACTCATTTTTGTATGTACCTATAGCTACCTCTTCGCCTACGTTAAATAGCTACCAATTCTGTTCAATCACCTATGTACCTTACCTAGGTAGTCGCGTTGTAATTACTTAGGTACTTACCTATCGTTTCATTTTTTCGTCGTCCATCTACATAAGAGTGCCTACCTAGTTCCTACGTTACATTATAATAATATAGGTAGGTACTAGGTACAGGAAGTAGATTGATACAGTTTTACCATTTTACGTAGGTAAGCATTTATGATGTACGCCACCGAGCTATCTGTTTTCTGTATCTACTAGGCGTGTACTTATCTAGATCTACGGTATATCAATACGCGCGCCGTTTCTCTCTTTCATCCTACCCGTACCTGATGCTGGCTTGCACACAGCTTCATTTGCCATTTGGTATTTGTACTGTACTTACCTAAATCTGAACGAATTATAAAGCAATATCATTATCAACGTCCTGCGATTTGAAAATATTTTATATTTTGTACCTACACACTACACTTAATAAAAACGTACTTAGTACGTATACGTACGTACGTACGTACTCGTCAAAAACTTGAAAGCGATGGTTTCAAAAATTAAACATATCATAAATTAGGTTAGGTACTTATAGGCCAGCAATGTAGGTACCACGCCATACTATAATACACCATTTATGAAAAATATTTGGTACCCACGTTAGGCGCCGCTTTCATCGCTCTTACTTTACTTATTATGTTGGTAAATGTACTTACCTATTGCCATTACCTACTACTTACTTATACCTACCTAAATAGGTCTGGGTACATTAGTAGTTCCCTTTAGTTATCAATCAATCAATCAATCAATCGCGCTTTTCTTCTTTTTTTTTTTTTGTCTATCGTCAAACTTTCTTTCCTACGTTTTGTAATATTTTTCATTTTATTTGATTTCGTTTCGTTTTCGTGTTTGTGTTTGTTTTCTCATTTTGTACATCCATCTCACCAAATATTCATTTCATTTGTTAACTTATTTCTGATCTGTTGTCAATATATACGATGATTCTTTATTATTTTTCTTGCTCATTGTTCATTTCCAGTGACTACGACCACTGCGCTGTAGCTAACAGTGCCTCCACCTACTGGCTACTACTTAGTATGTACTTACCAGAATCAAAGTTAAAACCGAACGAAAACAGCTTTAGACGTATACCTATTACCCAACTACTTGGGTAGAGAATTTTTATTTACAAAAACAAACAACTTTTTAAAACAACGATTGAGAATAAAATAGCTGCGATCAGCTAAAACGAGTACCAACTGTCACCCTAAAAGTAGACCAACGCACGCAACGTCTACTTAGGTAGTGTCGGCAGAACATTACATCACATTACATTACATTACATTACATTACATTACATTACATTACATTACATTACATTCGATATACGTTGCACTGTAGCAGTACCATATACCACCATTTGACTATTATAGGTACAATAACGCGAGTTTTAAGGAGTCTTAAAGAAATTGAAGCTCGTATATATACACATTTTGTAGAAAGGAAATATTATGCGACTACGTACATGTTACGTACGTCCGTCGTCGCGTCGTATCGCATCGAACAATTAAGATTAGAAGGTACATTTCGTAGTTCTTATAGGTTTAGGTACCGATACATAGATACCAAATATATGTATAGGTAGGTAGGTAGGTAGGTAGGTAGGTAGGTACGCATGCACTTTTTGGGGACCTTCTGTACGATACGATCCGATGTGATGCAATAAAAATTGAATTGATTCAAAATTTAAACATTGTCCTCCTTTTGTTTCCGTATTCGCTAAAAAGTGAAAAACAAACAAATAAGAAGGTAAATGATTTGATTAGGTACCTAATACGAATACCTATACAACGAAAACTATGTACCCAAGTACGAACACAATAATACGTATATGGTATAGTCGAGTCGAGCCCTCGAAAGAACGGGAGCGCTCTAACCGAAAAATTTCTTTTTCGCGGCTGCATATTTTTGATTTGTC
Organism: Paracoccus marginatus; assembly: GCA_900065295.1. Taxonomy (NCBI): domain Eukaryota; kingdom Metazoa; phylum Arthropoda; class Insecta; order Hemiptera; family Pseudococcidae; genus Paracoccus; species Paracoccus marginatus. The sequence continues at coordinate 31,336 of FIZT01059022.1, read as the reverse complement.
GCGTCGTACCCGAGGAATTATTTTTGCGAGAATGTCCGTTATCCATGTTTATTATTCGTTTATTCGCGTAACTCGCGAAACTGGCTAGTTCACAAACATCCACCCGTACGAGTATGAATGAGTATAGGGCTATACTTACGAAATCTGGTAAAGAATGGCTTCGGCTTGTTGTTTAACCAAGGGATGCGTTTCGTTATGTTTTATCAGCTCCACGAACATATCGCATAATTTCTCCTCCTGCACCATACGATAATAACGATCGGCTAGACGGAACCGCATTTAAATACACGTTAGTAAAGACGTGTAAAGTAAAGTAGGTACACACTACACAGTGGCGACATGCTGAAATGGAAAGGGAAAAGCAGAAGCACACGCAATCTTACCATTGACGGTGAGTACGTGTTGTACAGCCCACAGCGCCCATAACTGAGCTTGATAAGTTTCGTAGCAATTCAACAAAGGCAAAAACGGACGAAACGATCTGTAGGCTACCATTTCACCATCTATATGTTTCCAACGAAGAATAGCTTCGCTCAATTCGTTTAAAATGCATTCTCGCGATATTTTTTCAATTGTCCACGTTTGGGCACCCGTTGAAATCAGATTAGCTAGGACGCCGGCCGAAAAGTAACTATTTTCGATAGAATCCGAACCAAGTAAGTCGCTGAAACATTACGAAACACGTGCACACAATTGCGTTCAATCAATACTCGCCTATTACCTAGATAGTAGATACCTACCTATCTAAGCAACGAGCACATGCATATAAATACAAATACATACGATTGCGTCCGTTTACTTACCGAATAGGATTGATGATCTCGTATTTCATTAAACAACCGCGTAATTCGGAAAATTCGGCGATGTTATTGAGCAGGCCGAGAATTTTCGTTAAAACCGGATCACAATCCGCATATTCTTCCAACATTTGCGTAAACAATTCCAAGCCGCCTTCTTTCAAGAATACCACGCAAGTTTGAGGGGATTCGTCTGACGTTGGCGAAAAAAGAAGATTACGAAAAGAAAAAATAATATGCTTGGCCGCAATTTTTACAACACAACGCCTTTACCACGCACTTGAACTTACCCGTAATATTCCATAACGTGCTCAAAGTAAAACCCAAAGTCGAGTCCGCAACTACAATGTCTAATTTTCTTTTTACCAACGCCAACAATTTCTTCATATAATGACTTTGCGATCCTAACTCGTTCATTTGTTCCGAAGATATTTTTGCAACTGCCCAACACAAAATTCATTCGTAAATGTTGGACGGTAAAAAAATTACAGACACTCTTTCTCTCTCTCTCTCTCTCTCTCTCTTAGTTATTCCGTTTTTTCAGAGCGCTGCGGCGTAGCTGTCTGTAAGTCTACGTATTTTCACTTACCGATGATACTCGATATGGCTACACAAAGTCTTTCCATACTTTCCTCTCTGAAAGTGCATAAAGCGTTCATTACTAATTTAGCGCACCGATATCTATCCATGCTCGTATTCTGAAAAAGACGAAAATAAAAACGTAAAAAGTTAGAGGGAAAGAGTGAGTGAAAAAGAGAGTGGGGGAATGACGAACGAACAAAAAACGACTTTCGCACCGACATGATCAGAACAAAATGTTCATTGTCGTGCACGTGCAGTACAAGCAGTTGATTCGTAATCGTATAAATAAAAAGCATAAGCATACGTCGAATAGCTGCGACTGCATCTGAAAACGATCAATTGCTTCGTTACCAACCTGTAATATTCGATCGTTGCACAGCGTGAGTAAAGCGTTCCTCTGAAGTTGAATCTGCTTGGGAAAACGATTCATCGCATCCAAGGTGAGTTGCGCGACATCGCTCATCACTATGGACGGAATTCCGTACGAATCGTTATCCGACAACCCATTTTTCGTCAAGTTATACAAACAAGCGGTGCAAGATAACTGCACTTTATAAACGCTACCGTGTTTCTTCATCGCATTTGTCACCAGCTGTAAGATTAAAACGATTAGTACTCGGACGTTCGATAACGGAACAACATTTTCAATTTTCATTACCTTAATAAGATCCGGCCGTGGGCCCAATTCCGTACGACTCGATAACAAATATAAACCATACAACGAATTTTGTAAAAATGTGGTTCTTTTCGAATATAATTTCAAGCCGAGTATAATCTGTTCTAACGAAGCCGTTCCAGTTACCTGTGCGAGCGAATGCGAAACAGATTATTCGAATGAATGCTTTGATCGTTGATTCGATTTCGATTTTTACGTAAAAAACATTCACCTGCAGATCTGGTCGATAGTCGCAGTTTTTAGCATTCAAAAATATATCGCAATAGCAAAGTTCGGTGTCCAACAGACCCAAAAAGTTGAGATTTCTATGTTGTCGAACAAACTGAATCAGGTCATCTTCTGATACGGATTCTTTACCTACAAATTGAACCAAGTTGGGTAAAATTCAGCGATACATAATTATCATTCACTACACGCAGCTTTCAACTAGATTTAGTTGTTAGTTGCGTTGTATCCCGTGGCTCCCTTCACTTTACTCACCAGAAAGGTCGAAAGAAATCAAATTGGGTAACTTATCCACGAAATTAGCGATGGGGAAATGTTTGCTCGTCTCCGACGCTGTAATTAAATCTAAAGGTACCTGATGGATTTCAAATGACACGTCCAAATGCCGAAGTTCTTCTAAATGGAAAAGCACGCTGTAGTTGACGGCCTCTTCGTGCGCTGCTTCTACTTCGGCTTCGGCTTCTCTTTCGTTCGTTTCTTTTCCATATTTCGGAGGCAACAACTGCGAACGTACGATAGTGCGCTCGCATTAAACGTACATACCCAACACGAATAAAGTAGACCAAATCGATTCACTTACGTCAACGTTGGACATGATCAGCGTTTTTAATCGGTGTTTACATTTGAGCAACGGAGATATGTCGTTAATGGCGGTACAAGAAATATTCAGCGATTCTAGCAAGGGCAAGTCGTCTACAATTACATCGAGCAAATGTACGTTTATATTAGTAGAACTCAGGTCCAATTCGCGTAAATTTTTCAACAGGCTAATCGAAGACTTGATCGGAAAATACCTACATTTCAAAAACAAACCGTTACGACAGCAATAATTTACCGAGCCGAGCATATAACATTTCAAACTCACCCGCCGATGGTAGGAAATTTCGCATTAGAAACGTTAAGCTTTTCCAGGTTGTTTTGCGTCCATTCGTTCAGCGAATAAATTAATTCATCGATGCGGGGTTTTAGGTTACACACTTCTAGCGTTTTCAATTTATGTTTCTTGAAAAATTGCAAATCAACGTCGTCGATGTGCGAAGCGTCTGGTATTGCGAGAATTCTACACAAAAAACAAAGCAAAAAAAAAAACACGGTTTTATTCATTATTCGTTTATGTATATTTCTGCGACATCCAACAGGTTATCAACTTGAAGATTTTCTTTTCAAATTACTTTAATCTAGTATTTGTCGGCTCAAATAAGGACAACGTTTGATGGTTCAATATTCCATTAGCGCTCAACAATGTGATCAACGTTTCTGAAAGTTTCTCTGGCAGAAACACCGAATCGGTGAATGCGAGAACGTGATTAGAATTACTGCTTTGCGTTTTTAAACTCTCGTAAAAGGTTTGCAATGATAGAGTCATCAGCTTGGGAAAATAATCGTTATTCATGGTGAATGTTCAAATTTATGCAAATCAAACTTCAACGTTAGCTTTGATCGCATCAAATATGCATTATTGTACATTCAAAATGTAATAAAACCACCAATTAAAGAGTATGGAACGAATTCAGCACGCTCAGGTCAGGCTCAACAACATTGGCGTTCGACTCTTTCGAGAGTGTCATACGATAGTATGACAACTTTAACCGATTATGAAATGACGAAAAAAACGCATCAGCGTCGAGAGATACATTTTACTCGAAAATTGTAAATTTTCACCGTATCTCATGAATCACCACATTCGCGGTAGAAATAAATTGCCGGAACCCAATAATTTTCAAAGAAAGCCGATAAAACTTGAAAGTTTTGGTATGAATTTAAAAAATTCACTCCATAGAAACTCGGATCTAAATCAGAAAATAATTAATAATCGTGGAAATTGAAAAATCAGAATGGACAAAAATAAATTGAATCTGGAGGACTATAAAAATCTGATAAGAATAAACAAGATTAAAAATATAAAAACAAGCAGCGACTGTAACCATTCAGAAAGTGACGTGCTCAGACAATGTATGGACCGAAAGGAGCCTGAGACGAGAGGGGTCGAGAGTCGAGACCAGTCCAGTGAGGCGAGATCCGGGCACGGACGAATGCTCGGGACGACCGTGAGCCCGGAACGAATACCTTACGAAGTTGAGGTTTCTCATCTCTTGTCTTGTCTCTTGTTTGTGAAAAGAAAAAAAAATAACAACTTGCAAAGTTGCAAACACAAAACTGCAGAAATTATTGTATTGTATTATTAAATTTTTACGTGTAATTTTTCATGGAGCAAGTTGATGATCCAAAAATATTGAAATCATTACGTACTTTTGGTCAATTTTTTGTCCGCGCTTGCGAATAATTATGCCGAACACTACTAATTGTTATGATCGTTATGACCGTACTACTACTGTAGCACTCGAAAATTACGTAATCTGTCGCACGGGTTTGTTGTGATAAGCATTTCTCTTTTTCGCTACTAATTTTTGAAAATGAAATTATCATCTCTTTGCATTTCTGTAAATGCTACTAATCAGTTCTAGTAATTTTTCTACCCTGTTACACCGCTGTGTAGTTCATTATCAAGTTTTACGTGTTCGGTTTCTGTATCAACCCGATTAAGTTTAATTTTGCATTGTCGGATATGTCTTGACCGATTTCCACCACTGGCATTTAATCGTCGTTACTTCGCCTTTATTTCCTCGTCAACGTATTCGCTTACGTTCTCGTACGATGGAAAAGTACGCCATTGACCTGGAAAAAGTTTTGGACGACTTCGAGTATAGAGAAAGTAAGTTTACGTTTCACCTATTGCACTACATACGTTTCGTACAAGTAAAACTATTATTACGAGTTGTTTCGTTTGGCTCGCAGAACAGTCTCATAAATATTCACCGGAGCAACGTGACTCGTTCGGCTCCAACTACAACGTAAACGATAGTGTGAGTATTTTAATGCGATGGTTCGCCAACGGTCGATTGTATGACAATTGTTCTGAATTCAAAATGTTTTCAACGTGCTTACAGATTTTTCCTCGTCATCACAAATCACCAGCGTCGAATTACAGACGACCGCCGTTCGAACCGATGAATTTAGCGGACGCAGATTTCTCTGTCTCAACGAAACCATCGTCGTGTTTGCAAACCGAAGCGTCGACTATAGGTCATTCGGTTGACTCCAGATCCTTTGTACCACCTTCACCACCACTTCCGCAGCTGTCATGTCCGCTACCCCTGTCATCGTCTAACGACGACGACGACGACGACGACGACGACTTTCTAGCAACCAAAGCAGCCGCCGCCAAGTATGATTACGAACTGAAACTGGAACGCGATACCGCACAAATTGATTCCTCATTTCCTTCTTCGGAAGCGAATGCGAGAGATTACGCGCCCGATTTGATCGAATCGAATCGCGACCTCTGTTCAAATTTGAATAAATTTGGTCTTATCGAAAGACATTTACCGGACGTGGCTTCAGCCAATGTCGCTTCGGCAGATCAACTAGACAGCGATCGTAGTAGAATCGTAAACGAAAGTTGTCGTAGTACTTCAGCTATAGACGTTCGTCCGATGATGGACGGACGTACCGACTCCGTTGCTCATTCAAGTTGCGCCGTCTTTGATAAGGAATCTACCGCCGTTGAAAAGACGACAGCGATGTGTACCGCGTTAAAAAACGTTGAGAAAGTAGTCAGTTTTCAAATGTCGTACGACGTGACCGATCACGCATTGAAACAATATTTAGAAGAGCTCGAAGAAACAGAAGACTCGAGCCGTTGCAACGAACACGCCGCGACGAATACCAGTTCAGATATTACGGAAGACTGTTCGGACAGCACTACGGCCGACGTTGACGACGAAGCTATCAACGATACCGAATGCAGCAGCAGCAGCAGCAGCCACAGTAGTAGTGGTGTTGTTGGAAGCGGAGGCGTATGCGAAAATTTTGACGAGCGCCAGTTCAGCAACGGTTCGGAGAACGATAATCGAGATTATCGTATGCTATCCGATAACGTGTTATTGATTTCCAGCAGCGTTGATAGTCAAGAGAATTTAGACAGCGACCTTGGCAGTCACAACGACAACGACGACGACGACCACCACCACCACGATGCATTTAACGAAAACGATAATGAAAATGTAAATGAAAACACTAACAAGCTGAAGGAGCAACAGATCGCATCAGACTTGAACGTTCAAATGCATCGAGTACGGGTTTCAGATGAAAACGATGAAAACGTAAACGGTATTAATGAAAAAATTATCGAATCTCAGCCGATCGAATCGTTTCAGTCGTCTTCGGCCGAGCTAGAATGTAGCCGCGATCGTGTACTGCCAAACGAACGCCCGCTACTCGAAATATCAAACGCAACGTTAACGCTAATAGAATACGACGCGACGACACCGTTATCGTGCGCTTCGCGAACCAACAATTTTTCGAACGAGACCGGAAACTTGAACGAATACAGCGCGCAGAAGGATGTGTTCACTGATGCTGCGGCATCGGGTGCCGAAAACGCGTCGGTCGATGACGTTGTGGCCGAGTCGTCGAGATCAACGTTGCCGCCACCACCACCACCACCACCTTCGACAGCCTCTCTTAACGCATCGCGTTCGTCTTGCAACGATACAGCTTCAAACGTACGTCCGAAATTGGCTTTTGAAACGTTAGACTCGAGAACGGCGATTCTGAATTTCGACTCGAAACCCCATCCTCATCAAGTAGTACTTGAGTCGAGTACCGCCAGTGCGGCTGCACATCAGGAGCAGACACCGCAGCCGCTCAGCTCGCATCACTTGGCCAGCACCTCGCAAGGCTTCGAACGTCACAACCAAAATACGCCCAACGTCGATTCAGCTGGTCCGAATTTCGATTCAAGTATGGAAGATTCGATAGCAGTTGACGAGGAATCGCTTCTCAAACCGCAACGCCCGGATTCGCTCAACTTACTTTATACTACGCAAAATAACGACATGTCTTCGACGAGCGCAGGTAGCGTCACATAACGTACTCCCTACGTCGTAAATCGTAATCGATTGACGTTATTTCGTTTACACGAGTACATTACAATGGTCTTGGCGTATTTCGCCTGTTTAGATTCCGGATCGTTGCTCAGCGTGGAAGATCGTAAACTGGGCAAAGAAGCGCCGTATTGGGTGCCAGACTCGGACACGACGGTGTGTATGCTTTGCCAAATGAAATTTAACCCGGTCATCCGAAGACGTCATCATTGTCGAGCTTGCGGAATGGTAAGTTCGTTACCGAGTAGAAGAACAGATCTAGTACGGTACTTGCGCGCATATTTGATACTTATTCTATCGCTTTCAGGTTGTATGTGCCAAGTGTAGCGATAAAAAGGCTAGTTTGGAATATTTGGGATTTAAAGAAGATCGAGTTTGTCATACGTGTCATAGTATTTTGCAAAAAGGTGCGTCACGGCGCGTCGCGTCTTGAGAACGTTTACATACAAGTGACGCGTATTCGTCTTATGATGTCGTTTGTATTCCATTATCTTACAGTGAATAGCGCCGAATCGGAAATTACGTCCGTCGTGAAAAGACCGAATCCAAACAATCCGATGGAGTATTGCTCGACGATTCCGCCATTATTACAAGTCGGCTCTACCCATCATCCGACTCCGTCTGTATTGGTACCGAAAGTGGGCGTACTGAAGCGAGAAGGTAAACAACGAAAATCACCGCACCGCACCGTACCGTACCACTCGACGCAGTTGTTTCGGCGAGTCAAGTATCTAGTATCGTCCATCTACAAACGTTACCGTGCTATGCTTTTCAGGTCGAGTCAAAACCAACGACACGCCGAAACAGGTGATTTTCAGCGACGGAATTCGACCGGGTGGCGATTTAACCGAGTCGTACGTTACTTCGGAGCCTAAACTGCCGCTGAGAAGACCGTCTCGTATCACAAAACGTGTAGGAACGCCGCCCGCTGGTACGGCTATCAATCGTAGACTTTTGAATGCGGATACTCGCAGCTTTATTCCGTCGGGCGCCGATCTGCCGCCCATGGTGAATCGAGTTCAAGGCGAATGTATATTTTCGGAATTGGAAAAAGTTATAAGTACGGAAACGGAAGCTGTGAAATTTGCAATTAATCGTAACCTTTTCGTCGTCGTTAAAAGACTGAGCCGTAAGTTTGGAAATGGCGAATTTCGTGCTCGATCATCTATTCGGGTATCCGTAATTATTGCTTATGCTATTATGTTTCCAGTCGATTGCTGCGTTCATAAAGAAGTTTGGTGTATCACCACTGAAGGTATGTCGTGCGTCGGACAAGACGAACTAGTATTCATTTTAGAAGTGACCGTCGACGAAAAACATCCGCCCAAAGATATCTTTTCTACGATTAACGTACTCTATCAGGAAGCTTCGAAAGGTGAGAGTAGATCCGTATTACCAAATACGAGTACGCGCTGCATACGTGATACTGATGAGCTTGAATTTATGTCACATTTTGTTTAAATTCGCAGGTTCCACAGTGACTGAAATGTCTTTCGTACCGCCGTGCAATAATCAGCTGTTCGGTTGTAAAGAGCACGGTGGATTCATTTTCATACGAGCTACCTATCAATGTATGCAGAAGCTACTTTTGCCTAAACCTCCATTTCTTATAGGATTATTAATACACCGGTATAGTGCTATACTACTAGTAGTAGTACATAGTAATAGTAGTTGTTGTTGTTGTTGTTGTTGTAAACGATACCTTCGATGTGTTTACTTACTCGCTACCGTAACGGTGCAACGTCAACTTTGCATTTGCAGATGGGAGACGCCGTGGGCTCGACTTTTTCCAATACGCTTGGTTTTACGTTTGGGCGCTGAATATCGTTATTATCCTTGTCCTTTGGTTTCTGTTCGTAACAGAGCGGCCTTGTATTCGGAAATTGGTCACACTATATTCACATTATTAGCGGTAAGTAGGTTTCGTAATAAATACATACGAGTATACCTATATTCCTACTCGTACGTAATGGGGGTAATGATAATTTTGTCGGTTCAGGATTTCAGAAAGTATACGTATACGTTACCAACGGTGCGCGGATTGATGATTCATATGGAAGACAGACTGACTACAATTTTGCTGCCGAGAAACAGATACGATCAGGTTAGCGAATTTTGCTATCGCATTTGCCGCGCGGTATTTTTATTTTTCGCGTTACACGCGCGCGCGTGTGTGTGTGTGTGAGTGTGTATGTACGCTGTTACACTGTACGTATTTACCAGGTGATCCGCGCCTTGAACAATTCCGAAGAAAACGTTTTAGCCTTTGCGGGTAACATCAGTACGATAGCGGATTCGCATTTGGTATGCATACAGTCGATTCAACAAGAAGACACCACCTATCACACTCAGGCCATAAATATTTTGAATAAACCTAGGCAAGGTAAGCGGCGCGGCGGACAGCGCCTTTTCTTACATTCTAATCGTCTGCCAATCGTCGCGTCGATACCGCCTACGCCGTATTAAATTAGATTGATTTGAATTCTGTCGCATGCTGGAGCAGTTACGGGGGCGAGTTTCATCGTATTCAACGGCTCTTTGAAACAATACGGCTGGTCGGGTAAATCGAATATCGTCGAGGATGGCCTTATGGTGCAGATTCCCAGCGAAAGTATGACCGCGTTGAGAAGCGCGTTGAGACATATGAAAAATTATTCCATCGGTTGCGGACCTCAAGCCGAAGAAATGGTCACGTTGAAGTGGGCTCCGGACGATGTCAATTTTAATATCGGGTAAGATTTTCATGCTAATCGCCTTCCCTTCATATCTATGCACATTTATGTATGTTTACTCGCATAATATACGTATAGGCTACCTATAGGCATATAGGTATAGATATTTGTATTCGTTAATTCGTTATCGCTTGGTCGTTGATTTTTGGCAGAGTGAAGAGTGAAGTGGATAATAGACCGCTGGACGGCGTGCCTTCTATTCGCGTGCATAACGGTATCGATTATTCCGGTACTCTACGTCTTATTCGATGGACCGAAGTTTTCATATTGCAGGTAAGTAGGTACTTGACTACTTACGCCCATTACTTTTGCAAATTATTCTATGTACACACTACACACATTCTAGGTGTATAATTATAATTTATAGTAAGTACGAGCACGCGTGTAGCTTTACGTTTTGTACATTTTTTTTTTGTTTCTTTGTTTCTTTGCGTTGCGAACGTGCGTGTAGTCGGAGGATGAGAGCAATAACAGAACGGGTGACTCGATTAATATTAGTAAACTAGCCGAATCGATCGCCAAAGCCACATGCATCGCACTGGTACCACTGCTCGATCTTTTAGCTACAGCCAATTTGACTACGCTCGCAGTCAGAGCGACCATACATCCGGAAAACGTACGTAACGCCTGGCTTTGCCTACTCGTACCATATCGCTATCGCTATTAGCCATACTCGCGCGTCATGTTTCGCTCGCATTGCAGGTGGGCTACGAAGCCGGCAGCAGAGGCGAAAAACTACCGCCCATCTACATGAAAAGTTTAGACGAAGAACTTATCGCCGTCATACACGAGTCGGCCCTTTCTATACCCGATGTATTGAACCCGATTCTGCTCGAGTTGATTTTTAAAATAATGGAACAAGGATAAGGATCTTATATTAATCGCAACTCGTAGTGCAACAGTATCTCGTATGTATTTTTAACGTTTAAGCGCAGTTACCAGAATTTTTAATTTTTTTCTTTCATTTCCCTCTCTCCCTTATTCTTCATCTTGCTATTACGTATGTATTATCATTTTTTTGTTTTTGTCTTGTTTTTTTCAATACCTACGCGTACAAAGAAACACGAATGTACGTATTATGATGTAAAGTTTATAATTATGTACTACATAGTTATGTATGTATAAAAATAATGTATGTATTTTAGTATTTATCCAACTGCGCGAATATGTGGCTAAATTCGGTAGACTTGTCGTATTCTGCGCGATACGAGTATGGTTCATAATAGGTACGTACAATTTTTTATGAAATGTACTATAACTGTGGAAAGAATACGAGTAGTGCCGGTACCTAATACCCATCGCTGTCAGTCTTCTATAAGAATAATGCCAATCGAATATTTCGATTATTTTATTATGAATACGAGTGTGGGTAATACGTATTTGAATGAAGTGTTGAAATTTATTATTCGATAACATTTCATCGCCATGTGTAGGTTAGGTACCCAGTATCTACCCTTTTTTATTTATGCGCATTTATTACGTACGCACGACATCGATATTATTTTATATTTACCTATAATACTGAACGTTTGCGTATGTAGGTACATACTTCTGTATATTGGTGTACTATAATTATTATTACGTATATTGATGAGTCGCGGAGTGTCTATTTGATGCGTAAATTTGTCGTTTCTAAAAAAGTGATGAATCAAGTGATATGTATTGTAGTGTGGTGAAGTCGTTTTGTGAATTGCGATGGTTTTTTATCAGTTTCTCTTTCTGTACTAGGTACTTAGGTAGTACTAATTACTGTACTGAACTACAACTGATAACAATTTTGATGTTCTTGTACCGTGGTAGTCGTTTCTAGAGACTACCCGTACTGGTATCGTTTTTTTTTCCTTTTTTTTTCCATTTCGCGCGATTATATGTTATTATTATTTTATTTTTAATCATTTTTTTCGTCTGTCTGCCTCTTTCTTTATCGATTTGTTTATTTGTTTGTTTTATTTATTTACTTATATATTTAGATATTTTTTTGTTTATTTCTTTTTCAGTTATTATCGTTATTATTACGCAATGTAATGTATATGTCTATGTATGTATTACCTACTATGATTAGGTACTACTCGTACTAAGTACCTACCAATAATTATACTACAATATTATTCATTTTTATTTTACCCAAGTTTGAAATTGAATTCAGTCGAGTATCTTTAATACTTATTCTCAACGTCAGATACACATTTGTATTTTGTACTAAGTAAAGAACGTACTTGAGCGTACCGCGTACCTAACCTTCGTAACTAACTTACTAAATAATTAGACTTTTTATCAATTCGTTACGTTTTTCCCTACCACAAATTTACGCGGCTCCGCGCACACTGTTGTAGGTGTATATTATTGGTAATGAATAACGATAATTCTACATTTCTACGACGTAAAACCGTGCTGAAGTAAATACCTACCTACCTACCTACCTACAAAACATGAACGTGTATCAAACTTTTAATGAACTGCCGTCATTCGAGTCAACACTCGCATCGAATCTGGTGCGAACTAAATTCTTGAATACAATTTTTCCGAGATGACGACGGTATTCTATTCACTCGGTGCTCGAAAAACAAATTCTACAAAATACGCATGCCCAGCGGTATAGGGACGTACAATTTCGTAAAGTGTATAGTTATTAGTTATAGCGTAATATCTACTAATAAAACGAAACAACGTTGAGAGTAAAACTTTAATAACAGTATCACAAAATAAGAGATGCGCAGTCTTCAAAAAGATCAACTTCCAACGAAATACCGACGATTGAGATTTTTGATTGAAATACCTACAATAGGTAGAAGGTAGGAAGGTACATTACGTAAGTAACAAGTACTCTACGTACTTATCTTTAGTTTTGCAGTTAATGGTATGAGCCACCAACCACCGTCAATGCGGAGTGAAAATGAAGGGAAGGGTACAAACATACCTACCTACACAAGTAATACAAAGTAAAGGAGACCTAAGCTAATCGAGTTACTAATACGAACAACGTAAGTCTAAGTAGTAAAACGAGATACTAAGCAGTTGTGAATTTCATATTCGCACACTTGTTCTAGCTGTAACAAGACGTTTCGTACAATTCCGTTTTCAACGCTTCAGCCAACCGAATTCGTAAATAACACGCAGATGCACTAGCACACAAACATACTACCTCTACCAGTCAGTACAGAAGTGGATTAAGATGAAAATTGAAAACCTACGGTAATCAATAGGTACCAAGACGTACGTATACCTATAGAAAATAGACGGTACGACACGACACCACGCACGAATAAGTACCTTAACTCATCTACAAAAGGTCCACTCGACGAATCAAGTACAAAATACTTTTCGCACAGTGAAAATTCACAATTCCACATCCAGGTTATACAGAACAATAACCAGCGTATAACGTGGCTAAATTACGCGCCTACGTACGTACGCCGTACGGTAAACGAGAATAAGCATAACCAGAAGTGAGACGAATTCAATACAAATGAGTGTGAAGATGTTTTTGCATCGAAGACAGCATGGGGAAGGTTTTGGCGCAAATGCTGCAAGAATAGCGGTTCTCGCCGGTATGTAGACGTTCGTGCCGTCGAAAGCTGGAACCGTCGGCGAACGCTCGCGAACATATGGCACAGGTGAACGGTTTCTCTCCAGAGTGTATTCTTCGGTGAGTGAGCAGGTGCGATTTAGTGATAAACGTTTTGTCGCAAAACTCGCATTTGTAGGGCCTTTCGCCGGTGTGAATTCGCTTGTGCGATACGAACGTCGAACTGGTGGCGAAACTTTTGCCGCAAACTTGACAGACGTAAGGACGTTCGCCGGTATGTATTCGAGTGTGTTTTTTGAGTCCGCACGAATCGACGAAATCGTTGTAACAAACGTCGCACTTGTACCTTTTCACTACGACGCCGTTGGGACCGTGCGTACGTTCGTGTTTAACGAAAGCCGAACGATCGGAAAACGCTCTGTTACAGATCGGACACTGGAACGGTCGTTCGCCCGTGTGGGTGCGTTTATGCGTGACTAAATGCGAATTAGACGAAAATAATTTCGAGCAAACGTCGCATTCGTACGTTTTCAAATTTTTGTGATAACGATCGTGGTTAAGCAACGCCGACGCCGAAGGATATCCTCTACCGCAGACGTGACAGTGGAATCTAGACGCTGCAGCTGAAACCTGTACTTCCCTGATCAAGTTGATTGCGCGATCCGAGTCGTTTTCGGGTTTCACTTGTTTTTCTTCTTCTCTCTCGTTTGATGTAGGTGGCATATCGCCTTCTTTCGATACGTAATTTATATCATCCGACAGAATATGATCCGTTGTGGAAGAAAAATCGTACTTGATGGACAACAGCTCGTCTTCGTTTTTCGAAATATCATCCAGCATATCCTCTTTCCTACCAACATTGGTACGAGATATTTATAATATAAAAATGTACTTATGATCGCATTATAATCCTAAGTGTAGGCAAAAAATGGTACAAAACGAAACGTGTCATCACAACACACTTTCGCCACACCAACCTCTCGTCAGCAACGGGAAACTGCAACGGTGACAAGGAATCCGATTCTACACTGCTCATCCACGACGGAATGTAAGTTTGAAGTCCACCGCCAAACAGTGCCGCAGAATCCAAATGAGTATTGTTCAAGTTTGTAATTACATTGCGCTGTAATGTATACAAAAGTTTCAGTAAAAAAATCTTCAACATTTCATTCGTCCAGCTCGCGATTACACAGTAGCGCAAGCAGCACCTCGGGAGGTTAATCGACTGTTAAGAATAGGAGATATTATTCAATTACTTCGGCAGAAGAGCTTCTTCGGTTCATAAGAAGTAGTTTCGAAGCCAGGGGCAGATCGCTGTTCGTCAGATCCATCTCACCTGTAAGTTGTCAACAAGATTTTATCGTATGGACGTACGTATGTTGGACATTTCACCTACACATAAAACACTCGCGTTAATTAACGATAACAGTGGGCTTTCCTTACGCATTAGGAAAACACGGTAAAAGTGAAGCAGATGGAATAGTCTAATATAAGTAGATATGTACAAGCGTAAAGACGTGTAATATAATTCAAATATTAAGCAAAATTTTTATTTTGTTAATTTGTTTTGGTTTAGTTTTTAGTTGTTTATCGGCGGACGGTGGGTCGCACAAAATATGGCTGGAGGCAGAGCAGCAGAGGAGTCAAAGTACTTATCGGATAGTTGTTTATTGAATAGTAGTGGATGGACTACCCGTCGAACCGGTCGCGTCACGCGTCATCATTTCTTTTTAACAAAAGGCGTGACTTGTAACAACACGACTCTGCCAACTCTAGCGCTAGCGCTAGCCAACTTGCACTAAACCGAGGCCCGGGCCTCGGAACGTCGTGACTCGTCGTGAGACCCGGGCCTCGGTTTGATAGCAGGGTATCAATCAAACAGTCAAGCCTGCGCGCATGCGTAGACGCTGGGATCGAGGCTGGCCATAAGGGCCTGTAAGGCAACTGATTGCTTATCATTTTTTCTTTATTTATTTTTTCAATGTTCTCAATCATTCATATTTCCTAACCTAAATTTGTAGTACCAACGGACTAGTAGTGAAATTCGTAAGTGAGAATAATCGTCGAGAATTTTGAGACTAGCTATATTTTTGGAAAATTTTCATTGCGCTGAAGGCATTTTGTTGAGATAATTTAATTTTATTTTCCACTCGTTTATGATTTATGTATAATTGATCAAGGTACCTCGATTAGTAAAGCTGCATGCAGGAGATCCAGCTGTCTACTCACTTCCAATGACAAAAGATATCATGTTGAATCATAAAGTTGTACGAGATACCGTGGGATAGTAGGTTACCAGGTAGTATCATTCGAAAACTGTATCTGTTTCATTTTCGTAATTTTTTTCTTTCACTACCTACAATCGATATTCACCAAAGTTGCGCACGATTTATACTCAAACACTTTCTGTGATTCAGGTTACAACTGATTGAGAATGGTGAAACCGTCTATCATGAATGAAAGAACGCGATCTGCTTCATTAGGAAGAGAGAAGAAAAAATCTGGTACGTACTGAATCGGCATTTTGGTCATCGGTTTGTTTGTTGTTTTTTTACGTCATGTTCGAGCAACTTTTCTGTGTGAAAGTTCGCTCGATACGCTGCAGTTTTTATAATAATTAAATATTCGTTGTTCGTTTGGTTTTAAAAATTAGATTTGAAACCACGATATTGGGCTTTTCTGTTTAAAAACTTGCAACTCGCTGTCGACGAACTGTATAAGACCTGTGAAACAGATGAAAGTATATCCGAGTGTAAAGTAAGTCCGAGCCAAATACGTATTACATGGCAATAGGTTTGTGCCATGAAAAGAGAAGGGTGTTGTTGAAGCCTGTCATCTCACGCGACGGGATTAATGTTACAGGAGGTTATTCTTGTACTGGAAAATTACACACGAGAATTTCACAATCTGACAGAATGGTTTCGAATGGAAAAAGAGTACGAAAACACGCCGATACCGCAGCGGCCGAATTCTCTCGCATGGGAAGTTAGAAAATCGTCACCGGGAAAGGTACGATTATCGAAGTTTTTTACACATCCCATGTAATATCTTCAACTACTCGTTTTTTTTCGTTAATCTCGTAGATTTTTCGCCAAAACTACCAATCCTCGCTGAACGGAGTGGTATGTCGAAAGTTATTATACGAGCTGACCAAAACTTCTGCCACTTCGGTGAAAGAGGTCGAATGTCTTCTGAGAAAGCCGTTGAATGCAGACGTGGATGAATCGAACACGGTCTGTTCGAATACGCCGAAGGTGGATGGACGCGAAGTTGAAGGCACCGGTGCCGATGGACAAACGCCCGAAAAGCAAACAATGTCTAGCATCGAGGAAGCGACCGCAAAGGACGAACTCGTGGTAGAAAATTTATCGTCGACGAATAGCAACGATTCGACTGTTATAGAGGTGAAAAAACGATCGACGAACGCCGATCGAAAGACGACCGCCTACGCTACGACATCGCACTCGAAGAAAATTTCGCGAAGCCCTTCAATTTCAAATATTGGCGAAATGAAAAATACCGCTTCGTCTGTTCTACCTTTATCGGCGAAACGTTTCGGCTCGTGCGTGTCACCGAGGAAACCGGTGCCCGGTAGAAATGTCGGCGCTCCTATTTTCTATCCGCGTGACAAAGCACGTACGAACGACATCGACTCGGCGCCATCGACCCACGCTGAGATAGATGGCTTTTTAGACAATTCCGTAGTCGTGAAAACAAGAATTCCGCGAAGCCATTCAGATCCAATTTTGGACGCTGATGCAAAAGACGCGAAGAAAGCGGTAAAAGTCAACGTCGATGCGACAACTTGGACGTCGTTGACTTCGTCCGTTCATTCGCTACATGTTATAGACGAACAGGCGCCGCAGTGCAACGGCGCCGATCGCCTCGACGAAAACGTCGTCTTACGCGAGCGTGTTTGCAGTAAATCAAACGAAACCGAGTCAGTCGGCGTCGGCGCTGGCCTTGTCCCCAATGTAACGTCGTCCTGCACAAAAACGACGCTCGCAACCACTAAATCGACCCCTAGAACTTGGAGTAGAATCGATTGCAAGTCTTCTTCTGCGGCAAGTACTGCGCCTATTAGCGATCGAATAGCAACTAGTCGAACGAAAACTACAACGGACCCGACAAAAAAAAACGCGCATACCGTTACCGTCGTTGGCAGCAGCAGTAGCAGCGGCAATGCAACGGCAACGTCGCGGTCTACCGCTAAAGGTCGCCAAAGCGATTGTAACAGCCGGTTTGGTGGCTCGTCTGGCTCTGGCGTGATTGAACGTCGAACCACCTCGACGTCGGCTCTGTCGAAAGCGAAACCAGCCTTCGCCATCAAGTCTCGATGCCAGTTACCTCGAGGCGACGGAGAAATATCGAACAACAACAACAACAACAATTACAATGATGATAGCAATTGCGGCCAAACCACCGACAGCCAAGGCAAAAACGTGACGACCGCAGCGTCGATCGCTGGAAAAGGCAGAGAAGCGGGAAAGGCGTCTGAAGAAAAGGGCAGATGCAACGTTGCGCCGAAAAAAGGATGTTGGAACGGTTTCGGTGACAAGTGTCGTTCGTTAAAAACACGTAACAATAACCATTCGACGTCGATAGGCAAGTCGAATTCGTTTCAAGGCACCATCAAAGGTAGCAGCTTCGATAAGTATCCGAATAATATGTTTCGAAGTAAAACGTCGATTGATTTGAAATGCACTGCCGCGAACACGTCCAAAAGGCCCGAAATGCAAGACGGAAAAGCGAAAAGTAATGCGAACGATTGTTCACCTCGACATAGACGCAGTTCCAAGGATACCGACGGATGGGAGACGGTTATCGGCAAATCTAGGCGATCAGTTCCGAATTCGTTCAGCGCTAAGAACAAACCGTTTGACGTGAACAACCGTTTTCACGAGCCCAGTTCGTCTACCTCGCTTCCGATTCTAGCATTGGAGGACGACGATGTCGAAAAAACCGTTCAACGACCGCAACAACAACAACAACAACAGCAGCAGCAGCAGCAGCATCCTCATCACCATTATCACCATCAGCCCCACTATAATGTCGACGGGGTGAAATCGAAATCGGCGCTCGAGATGAAAGTTAATAATAAAAATCGTAATCGGCGCAACAGCCACGGTAGTTGCAATGGCAACGGAAATCGAGACTCGTTGGGTGCGACGACGGTGGAAAAGACTGAGGCTAGCGAAATGGTCGATGTCCGTGCGATCGATAGTGGAAGCGGCAAAGTTGACTACGATGATTACAAATTACGAAAAGAACGGCCCATTATCACGGCCATGTTTAGCACCGTTCAGCCGAGGAGGAAAAAATCAAACGAGAAAGACAACCGCAGAACGAAAGGAAACGGCAAAGAGAATAGAAATTGTAGCAACGCGATGGTCGCTAACGTGGAGGGCAAACGTAATAACAACAATAGCAATAATAGTGATACCAGCAACGACAACAACAACGAACGAGGAAATGATGATGATTTAGACGACGAAGAATCGTTGCGTAAAAGTAAAGAACTGTATGAAAAAGAAATCAGCTTGCAAAAAGAGATAAACGAGTTGCAGAATGACGCCGATTTGGAGACGGACGCCGAAGCGGACGCGGACGCGGACGCAGACGTCGATATGGACTCGGACAGCACGGAGCTCGACCAAGAAATCGTCGATTTGTACAACGACAAAGATATAACGAATACGGATCAGCGACGAGCCGCCTTGGAAGTAACGTACGAACACGTATTGACCAACATGTCGTGGGCCGAGCGAACGATAACATTGGATAAGTTGGAAGAGCTTTTAATTCGCGATCCGAGCGGAAAATGTTTGAAATTCGCCAAAAGTTTCACTTCGCTCGAGCAGTTCGAAGATTTGGTAAGCAGAGCACCGGGCCGCGCTCTCGAATTGCATCAGAAATTGTCGTCGCCTTCGCGAAAACGCATCAGCCCGGATACCACCATTCTACAACATAAAGCGAGGCAAGCGAAAGCCAAGCAAAATCGCGAACAACTGTTGCAAGATAAATCGGCCAAAATTAGAGAATTATTCAACAAGGTGGGTAGGCGAGCCAAATTCAGGTATCTGGTCGTTTCGTCATTGTAACATATTTTTATACTCGCAGGTGGCCGAAGTAAAGGCCATGCAAGCTCAATTAGCCAACGAACGCGTAGAACGTAAGAAACTACTGGAACAAAAGTTGAAAAGAGCCGAAGAAAATCGAAATTTACACTTGAAAAATATCCAAGAGAAAGCCCACGACGAAGCTAAAAAACAAAGAGAAATCGCTTTCATCAACGAATTAGAAGCTCAAAATAAACGGCACGACTTTTACGCCCTGCGTCAGGTATTTAAGCGTAATACTTACTCATTACGAGTATGACATTATTACTCTGTTTATCGTTATCGTTACAGTAGGCGTCGCTTATTGTAAATTCGCCTAATAAAATAATTCGGTTAATAGAATCGAAAGTGACTGAGACGAAACGGTTGCATCTTTTTTAATAGAATCAAAAATCTTCGAATGAAGTAGGTACATACAATATTCAATGAAATAGCGAGGAATATTTTTTTACATTTTTCGCTTAATAGAATCAAAACTACTCGGTCCCGACTCGATTATAATAAGCGGCGCTTACTGCGCCTACTGTATTTCCAAGTAGGTGTACAACTGTACATAAGTACAGTACATACAATATGTGCTATACAGTACCTACAGTATGCAATATTTATAATGTTATTATTATACTACAACTAAAAATTCGCTGTACTATGGTGTATTGGTGTATAAATAGGAACAAGAAGATCGATTCAAGAGTATTTTGGAGGAAAGACAAAGGCGACAGGAAGAGAAAGCTGCCAAAGAAGCGGCTGTTGAAGGAAGAAGAAAAGCTATTGAAGCTGAAAGACAGGTATACGTTGCGTACTTGCGTAGGTATAGTTGGTGCTTGGTACTCGACCATACGCTAATGCGTACCATATTCGTTTGCCTGCGGTTAGGAGAAAATCGAAGAGCTTCAAGAAAAAATGAGGAGAAGGGAAGAGAGAATCGATCGCGAACTTCAAGAGAAAGAACGCGAACGAATCAAAGTGGCTCGAGAAAAGGCTAGGTAAGTAAACAGATTACGTACGAGTAGGTACATATGTGGTGGTGATCGTAGAAAGGGTGCTTGCTTGTTTTTCGTGAAATTGTTCAGGAGAGCCAAAAAACAAAACCCAACATAATAGATTCATGTGTGTTGCCATAACTTTGAACCAAAATTTCAGGGGTAAAAATTGAATACCGGGCAATTTCAACTACACAGGGTTGTAGAGGAGAGTTTTTAGAACAATTTGAAAAAAAAAAAAAAATTCCAAAAAACAAGCAAGCACCCTTTCTACGATCACCACCACATATGTATTATAGTTTATACACAAACATGGGTATCAAATTTACGTCCGCTTTCTATTCTCCCGCTACGTACGTACGTACGTACCAAACCAACCACCTGCTTTTATCTTTATTTCATTTTCGCTTATACGTAGAGACAGAGAAGATCGCTTATTGGCTTTACAAGCCGCCCAAATCGCCAACGCCGAAGAGTTGCAGAAAAAAATCCAACAAAAACAAGAAAGTTCGGCTCGCCGTCACGAGGAGAATATAGAACTGATTCGTCAAAAAGCGGTAGAAATTGGAACGCCTCGGCTAACGCCGTACCAAGTCAACAAATTGTGCTCCGTCTGTAATGTAGTGGTAAGCTAATGCGGTAATACGCGTACGTCGTGTCGCGCATACTACTACTGACTACGTACTGTATTTGTGTCGCGCAGATCGATTCGGAAGTATTTTTATTGAGCCATCTGAAAGGTCGAAGCCATCAAGAAGCGGTGAAAAAGTATCGCGAACAGTTTGAAGCCAGCGTCAAATTCAACGAATGTTCCATTATCACCGAAGCGCCGGCCGATGTTTTGCACAAGAAAAAAAGTCGCGAAAAAGAAAGGCAAAATACGTTACGTAAACGTTGCAAGAAGATTCGGCATCGATTATCGAATAGGTAACGCGTTCGTCGTCGATCGCGTCGACAGTCGACACGTTTCGCATTAGGTAGGTAAGGTAAATAACTACGTAACCAACTATTTTGTAGGAGCGAGGAATATTTGAAAAGCATTTCGACGAAAAAATACGCGTGCAAAAAAGTCGATTCCGCCAACAAAGGCAGAATATTAAAGTCCATCAAAGAGGTGGAAAAATTGTTCAGCACTCAAGGCAACGGCATATGGCCTAATAACGCCGTCACCATTCTTGAAAGAAATTTATTCGAAATCATTCGTATTTTAGAGAAATGTGTAAGTAGACGTATTTTTTCACTTGTATTATGCGTAAGTACGTACGATATCTATGTATCGGTATGCTAATTGCTATTATCCTACTGATCGAGTGACGTGTCCTATGTTCCTAATTCGTTTCTATTTTCTGTTTGTTCCTCTCTTTGCTCAAAGTGTACCGACGATCAGCGCATATTTAAAGAATACGATGGTTTCGCCATGTTGTCTAAAGTATATAATTTGGCGCTGGATTTGCCCAAAAATATGAGTCCATACCTCCCCCTCAAGTACGTACTAATCGATTGAAATACCTAAGATTTTCAAATTACGAGTATACGAGTACCTACGCTACGTGTGTTCCGATGATGTGTCTTGTTACAGGTGTTTTATCGTAGCGTCCAACCTATTCGCAGCTGCGTGTAATCGAAACGTTGAAAATTGCTTGTTCGTTTTGATGTCAAATAACCTTATTCAGATTATAGATTTTCTTCTAAACCGTTTAAATGTAAGTAGAAGTAGAGTATTCATATCGATGATATAGGTATAGGTACTCGAGTGTTTCTTCGTAATCGCCTGTCTAAATCACTAGCGGCTAATTAATACAAACGCATGTACTGCGTGTCAAGTACCTACGTTATGCGTTCGCAGCATTTTACTTGATCGTTTAAAAAAATGTTTCCTTATCGGTTGATTTTCATTATTACTTTCTAGCTGATCATGCCGAACAGTGACGACAGGAATGGCATGGTCGTCTATAAAGCGGATACAGTAGCAGGTAATTTTGGTATCATACTATAGTTTACTTTATTGGACTACGTATTGCATATGCATACCAACCTTACCATATTCGCCCAAGTACATAGGCATATGTACATGCATAGACATACATAATTATTTTGTAATAAGTATTTATTTAAATCAGCAGATAACAGTAACTTTCTCGTATTTATTTATTTATTTATTTATTTGGTAACGAGATGCGTACACGTAGTACCTCTACGTAGCATTAGTAGGTATTATTTATGCAGATATTCGTAATGTTCAACTAAGCTGTTGTTGTTTGGTTGGTTCATTCTTTTTTTTTTCATTGTCGCTTTTTCGGGTCGCTATTTAAGACGTCTTGATGAATGTATGTTCAAATGTGCTATCGATCATCACATCGTTGACATCAAAAGACGATTTTCAAGAAAACAACAGCGACGATTACGATTTACAAATGGTATCCGCGCATTTATGCGATATTGTAAGGTAAGTAAACGTACCTACCTAAGCTACATACATTATGTATATGTATTAGTATGACGCAGTTACCTAAATACCGCCTCGTAATTGATGAGTAACTTTTATCTTAATTTGTTTACTACTTGCAGTTATGTAGTTTGTACCGGCATTGTGGATAAATTAGCCGTCTACTGTAGCAGCGTTCACGATAATAAATCGGCCGACTCTTATTTCTTATTGCATTGCATGGAGCTGTTAACGCAGCTGGTCGAAACAAGGTTAATATCGCACGCGCAACGCGTCCTACCTCGAATACACCTGTTCTTTACTTATTAGCTACCAGCTACCGCTACCTACTTCTACTTACGAATCGGTGTAAATTGTTTTTGTTTGCATGTAGACGCGGTAACATCACCAACAAAGAAGACTGTACGCAATTGATGGCAACTTTGAAAGCCACCGAGCTGGTGGGCGCCGTGTCGATGCTGTACGCTATGCTACTTCATCAAGACAGCATGTCAAACGATAATTCGTCTAGCCAAGCCGAATTACGGCCCGACGTAGTCAACGTTATAATCGCCACTTTACGACTGTTCAGCAAAGTGGCCGAATTGAATTTGAAATTCTTCCAAGTAAGTAAACACCGTCGTCGCGTCGGTAGGTGTGTTGTGTGTACGCATGTTCGTATCCGTCCGGCCGTAACTACTGTTACTTTGCTCGTAATTTGTAATCAACTCACGCCCGTCTAGAATATACTCGGAGCCGAAGGCATATCCTTGCAAGTTCGTCACATCATCAGCTACCTACTCAGATACTGTGGGCAAAATCCCTGCTGCAAGGATTTACTTCATCAAGTTATCGAATTCATCGGATTTTTTGCTGTACATCACACCGATAATCAAGTACGTCTTTGGCTACTTGTACGTGTACATACCTATCTAGTATAAGTAGGTATGTCTATGTACACTGTGCCGACTATCAACGGCTCGAGTTAGAAGTAACGAAGCGTATTTTTTCAACTTCAGTTCGTTTTTCTTCTCTCTCTCTCTCATCTACTCGCGTATTACAGGATACAGACCACCTATTACCTTTTCTGCGTATCATCTTCATTTTCCAATTTTATTTTCTAGCTCATACTTCAGTCTGGTTCCACTCCTACCGTGCTGCAGCAGTTGTCCAACTTACCATTCGCCTATTTTAGCAATCCAGTTCTGGTTAGGATTTTGTTTCCAACCTTACTAGCTTGTTGCGTTGGTAACCCTCAAAATCGTACCATATTAGATCAAGAAGTTTCCTATCAGGTAAGTTCCATCTACTCGTAAGATTTTGTTATTCGCCATTCTCCATCGCTGTACCCACATTTACCGGTATTCGTTTTCGTTTTTCAGCTATTGCAAGATTTTCAAAATGCTCAAGAATCTGAGAACATTCCTTTGATTAAATTATTACGAACGAATCGATAATCGTCCGAGATAATTTTCAAATTGCCTACCTAAGTAAACCTTACTAACCTGTACTAGTCTCGAATGTTTTACTCGTTGCATGTTGTTCGTTTTATTTTTCGTTCGTTCGTTTCTATTTTATTTACCTTCATTTTATTTTATGAACTGATTTCTTTTTTTATTCATTTTTTAATTCCTTTTCATCGCCGTATTGTCTGTTTTGTAATCAATCAGGTTCAGGTACCATTCTTTTTATCCTGCGTACGTTACGTACTTTCGTCTATATACTTACGCTAAATTTCGATGTTTTTTTTTTTT
Organism: Paracoccus marginatus; assembly: GCA_900065295.1. NCBI lineage: Eukaryota > Metazoa > Arthropoda > Insecta > Hemiptera > Pseudococcidae > Paracoccus > Paracoccus marginatus. Next base: position 6,571 of record FIZT01059022.1, on the reverse strand, counting down.
TTTTTTTTTTTTTTTGCAAGCACGATGACTTTGACTTTGTAATTGTGCAGTCTACAGTGAAAAAACTAAAAATATCTACGTAATTTTGCCCATATTTTTCTATTTTCACAACATCGTTTTCATCTACTCGAGTACCTGCGGAAATTTTTCTATTTATAATAGATTCGTAAATTTTACAAAATAAACATTTTACTTAACGGTATGTTTGATGGAATGTTTTCCACTTTTCGCGATTGCGCGTGCTTTGTACGAATCTTTGCGCTGACGAGTAGGTACCTCCAACAGAGAAGAATACACAGTACATGTACGTACGTAGTACGCACTACGTAGCTCCCACGCATCGATTACACAGGCAACCCATTCAACGCTGCCGTAGAAAATCGAACGTCAAACCGGAATCGGTTACTCTTACTTCGCTTCGCCCGACGACGTAGTTCTACCGTTTTACTTCTTTAACAGTAAAAGTAAAAATACTGCTTACTGTTACATTCGCACTTGGCAGTGCCACATCATGAATTGTGAAAAGAGGACGTTCGCCGTACACCGCACGGGTAGACTATATCGTGTTCTAAACTAATTATGTGGCGTAGCCGCAGCCTATGCAACCTACGTAAATGAGCATACCTACTTACAGAAATTGACTTTACTTTAATCCCAATACTTATCGAATTTTACAAGTAGAACCAATGATATCAACGTAGGTAATGGAATCTGAAACGCGTAAGTATTTTGTTGGTTCAGTTTTATCAGAATATTCGAAAAACGTAGAGCAAAAATTAGAAACTACGATAAGATCCATTCGCTGAAATTTCTAGCTAGGTATAGTAAAATTGACAAAAATATAAGTTGATGATCGCTTGTTTTGACGGGCGAATAGAGGGACAGACATTTAACCGATAGGTAGGTACCGATAATATTGTTGACGCGGGTACAGCAGAGCAGAGGCGTAAAAATTCCGAATCGTAACTCTCGCAATCGCTTATAATATCTCTACCCAGAAGTCAACTCCGGCCAGCTGAAGCAGAGACAGGACAGAAGGAAACCTTTTTTCCAAAATAAAAGTTAATATTACTCAGCGATTTTCGTTTCTTTCATTTGTTCATTATTCATACACGAATGCGTTCCAAGTCGACATTATTCACGATTCATTTAATTTTCTTTTATTCTTTCTAGTTGCTTTTTTACAGTTGGGCAAACCGATAAACGTCAACTATATCCAAAGTGCATCAGTATGACGGTAAAAAGTGGACCAACATGCGAAAATAGTCATGTCGCTAATGCTGGGAGTTATTTTTTTGAATGCAGCTTAAAAAATGCCTTAGGTATAGTTTTGTTAACAGCATAGGGAGAATATTATTAAGATGACGATGAGGGTACTCTATTCAATAGGTACTTGTTGATTAAAATTAACTAGGAATGTAACGTCAAGTTGTTAGCTACATAAATTACGCGGTTGGGCCGTATTCGATTTTGTTAAATTACAAATTGGGAGTGTAAAGTTTTATTTACTTTGCTTTTATTACTATGGTATTCATCTATCAGCTGTGGAGCAGTTGAGGCTTCTTTGGGAACTTTGATCTTTGACCATAAGAATGGCGCACGATTATTAGCGAGAAACTCAATTGTGAGTTGTGACAATTGCCTGGTCCATGAGAATTGAGAAGGCGTCTCTTATCGGTGTAGGCGCGGTTTTCATACTCACCAGGGTGTAATTAAATTAGTTGCATTGAAGCTTTTGCATTACGTTTGCAGTTGCACCTTGGACCATGTTAGTTTTAGTTACTTATTTCTACTTAATTATATGTTTATGCGTATATGTATGTAGGTAAATATTAATTTATAGTCTAATGCTTGCATCCAGATTTCTCGAGAACTACACAGCTAGTAGTATTCTAATGATAAAATAAATATTTCGCTTGTGTTTTTACTTTTAGGAATGCGAATTCTGTTATTCCTATTCCACAACGGAATTGTAGCGATTGTAGTCACTCTCACTATCACTACAACTACAAGAATAATACATAAAGATTTAGTGAGCCAATTTTTATAAAATAAAATAAATAAAAATAAAATTTCAACTTCCAAGCCTCAAGTTATCTAAGTTCCTAAAAGGTAAGTAATTTTATTCTAAAAACGGCCAAAAGTTGTATATTCAAATTTATTCAATTTTTGGGGAAAAAATATTTAAAATTAAAAATCGATAAAACGCAATATTATATATTACCTATTTTACTTACCAATACCAACTTTAATAGGTAGGTATACCTTATCCCCCATCCCCCGCGATTCATGCATTTTTTTGTTGAAAGTTTTCAACAACACTGATTTTATAGGCCAGGTCAGCTGACCGATGCCGGCCATTTTGTTGAATTTTTTAGAGCTGATTTTCTAATTTTCTTTTCTATCGAAGACGGAGTTTTTCTTTCTCGTAATTTGAATTTGTGTTACTTGTAATTTTTGATCGCGTGTTGCGAGTGAATTCTATCGTTGATTCGAAGAATGTTAATAAGTGAAATTCGCTGTTTTCAATTCATTATAGTTTTAACGAAATCGGAATGATTAATATTATCCGCTGCGAATAAAGTTCGTAACACCAAAACGTTATATTGTATGTTTTCTGCGGAGATAGACCGATGTCTCGTGCTACTCACGTAAGGTTTTTTGTATCCCTTAATTTTTCTTATTCATAACTTGAGTACCTACTTGAGCTTTTTCGAGAACAATGAATACAATTATTACGAACAGTGTAGTGTTGATGAAAATTTTGCGCTCGTTGAGGAATGAGTGGTCGTTGTAACGTAATGCAGTCCAGTTTCGAAATAATTACTCGGAAGCGCGGGAATAAAATTTGCTTCGCGCCTCGGGATCTTTTGACGTAGATACTATTCCTACAACATTCTACGACGTTTCGGTTTTCAATTTTCATTTACGAGCACTTACTTGCTGTTAGTTGTGTAATGTGTAACGGTCTAACGAATGATCAGTGATGTGCTCGAGTGATATTTTAATGAGCTGTTCACTATCTTGAGATAGAACACTTCACTTTTTCCAGAAGATCCAAACCGATACTGTAAAAGCTTACATTGTATTCAGGAACTGTGTTGCAGTCTAATTGATCGTCGGCGTCGCGTCGTTGCATTGCGTTGTGGAGAAATAAAAGGTAAAGAAAACAGAAATGTTTACTTACCTATCCACTATTATAGATTAGTTACCGTACGTCGCATTTGTTTTAGATCTTACTTGAAATATGGGTTAGCTTAGATTATGCATTACGTCGTACTGAATACTGATGGCCCTTACCGTTTTGCGTTGAAATGAAATATCTAGATATTATACTTACCTTACACAACGATTAAGTATACGAATTAGTGCCAACGTTTGGGTATGTGCTATAATTTTATTTAAAATTGCCAATTTCGTCCTTTTGCTCATCCCCTTATTTTCGTTCATCAATCCTTTCCGTCTCCGTATCACGTGGCACGCCGTCGTCAGTCGCACATTGACGTAAGTAATCAAGTACATATTATTGCGCTCCACGTAGCGGTGGCGGCGCGCGGCGTGCCGTGTATCACCTTTTACATTAAATCAACCGTTGGGTAATCGCTGTTCGAAACACTCGCGTCCCGGTAGTGTGAAAACTGAAACGTGATGATGACTTTTTGTGTTTTACATGAAAATTCCGTTTTAATGAAATTTTAATCTTTCGTTGTTTGCGAATTGAATTTAGTAAATTTTAATGGAAAAATAAATAGGCGGGAAGAGTCGAAACAGAGCGGTACACGTTGTTCGTATCGTCTATGAGCACTAACAATAAGTGTAGATACTATCTATGTAGGCCTATACCTTTTCTATAGTAGATAATATTGGATATAGGTGTTCCTTAGGTATATTATTTATACTAATATACTCTGTCCAAGTTGAGAATACCCGTCAATCAAAATCGAGTGGACGTTTCGGGTGATCGAGGGACAAGGAAAAATCGTCGATTCACACAGCATAGCATAACGAAGCAAATGAAATAATACTCGAATGAAGAAAATAAATTTGTTTTGTTTTTTATATAATTTATCATATTTATTTTTATCCAACATTCGTTTCATCATGTATTAAATAATTACTTTTTGAAAAAGAATTTTCGAGGTATTAATAGATAGTGCAGAAGTGTGAATGTCTCTTTGATTGACGGGTATTCTTAACTTGGACAGAGTAATACACTAGAGTTTTTTTTTCATCTACATACTTATCAACGCCTTTGTCGATTATAAAGAACCAGATGCTGTGATTCTTTTATGCGTGACAGCTACTGTTCTGTTGCTGGTGTGAGCTGCAGTTGCGCTACGAATAGGTATTCCCATATCTTACCGACCTTACTCGTGCAGCTAAGATCGGCATAGGTACCTAATTGACAAAATAATTTTGAAACATGCGATTAATTTGGAGCGTCTACTAAGTGTATCTATACGTATTTATTTATTGATATTATGATAGGTACTATCTATGCGCATAAAATGGCAAGTTACGCATTTAGATAGATATGTCTACATATATGTATACGTAGGTAGATAATATGTGTAATTGGTTAGTTACCGTGCGTCGATGTAGCATACACTACCTAGACCTACCCCTTTTCGAGTTTTTATGTACGATCTACTTAATTTTGTTTATTCGACTTGGGCTTCGGCTTTCTTCTGACGAAAGGTGGGAGACGGAGACGGAGGCGAACGCGTACACAAACAGCGCCGCGAACAGCGGACGATGAACGGAACGTGACGATAACCCCTTTGCCTGCCTAGAGGAGAGATTATTATTTGCTTTCTTCTGCCGATGCCGATGCCGTATTTATACAATGCTCGGTGTTTGTTTGCAGGGTGAAAATCTGGTCTACCTTTGTTTGATTTGATGTTGAAGAGAATTAATTTGAATACTAATGTTGATATTACGTACGTACGTTCGCTTCGCGTCGCGTCGCGGTGGTCTTTTTCTGTTCTCTTTTTCGCTGATTTCTTCCTTCGCCCCTCCATCTACACCAGTCTCTTTCCTTTTTTTTTTTTTTTTAGAACCATCGTTTGCGTTTTGTATTCTATAATTATTCTTGATCTGTCTATCATTTTTTGCCTTCAAATCTTAATCTTATCATAAATGGTTTTCGTTAAATTTTGAACGGATTTCATGGATAGATAGTCGATAGCCGGTCGCCAGTTGACACTGGTAGGTAGTAGGTACTAGATAGCGACTAGCTAGGTATTGGTACATATCTATTTTGGCACGCACGGCACGTATATTGTAGCGCGATGTAGAATAGTGGTAATGCTTGTGCTCGAGGTCGACAAACGTAAACTTGATAAGTTACGACGAATGAACCATGAACAGTTGAACACGTGCACTCCGCCTATGTGTAGAGGTAGGTAGACCTCTGACTAAAAGTAAAAGCTAGCGATGTGGTTGCTGGTAGCCTGGTAAAGATACGCGGACGTAGAGGGTGTATTAGGATAGAGGTCAAAAGACGCATGTAACGACGACAAATTACTGTCGAGTAATTGCGGCGGATGTCGTTTTACGTCCCGATAGACTTGTTCTTACGTTGTCGTACTTGGTAGGTACATGTAACATGTATAACATGGTTCGTAGACATACTACCTACTTCCTATACCTACATATACGTTTACGTACGTACACTTTAACGTAGCTTAGGTACTTGAATATTGTACATAATTATCTACTCGTCTACGTACCTATACGTATACGTATAACAATAAGTATAATTGTTTATGTTTTAGTACGTAGGTATTATGTATGTACATATGTGTAGGTAATCGTGCGGATAATGAAGATACTCGTACGTTCTAGGCGAGGTGTAAGGAATGGCATTACATACGTTTGTGTATGCATGTACAAATATGTATGTAGACCTACATAAGTATTTATTGCGGGTGAACGGTATTACATTACTGGTTGGTTGGAGGACGGGCGGGCGGGCGGCAAAACGAGCGGGTTTCGTGTTTTTAAATTCTGTTTCCTGCCATTTCGCAGTGTACTGCACTACTGCTAGTTGGTGACTAGTAAGTTACGAGGATGGATTGGCGGTTGACTCTGCCGGAATCGCGACTGTTATCGCAACGTGTACATGGAAAATCATGTACGTGTAAGTATATCTAATAGGTAGTAGGTACAGGTACACCTAACAGGTGCTAAACTACGACGCAACGGCAACGGCCGACGGGTACGACGCGACGGTACGAGTATCAACAGCAACCAAGTGACATGACGCAATGCGGGACGACCGCGCAAGTGAATACCGGAAAAACGTTTTGAACGCGGCTATGCCTTATTGAGTATTAATAAAATTACTTACTTACGGCGCGGCTATGGCATTGGCAGCTATAGGTATGTATATGTGCATTAGGGTGGAGTGAAATAAAAAACATACCCTGGATTTTGACCAAATTCGGTGAGGTAGTTTACTTTGAGTGGGGGACATCCCAAAAAAAATTTAAGCCCCTTAGGTGCAAGGGGAGGGGAGCAGGAGGATCCCAAAGTGCACCTCCTTTTGAAAAAAACGCTGTTTTTTGTG
>FIZT01059016.1:0-11088 GCA_900065295.1 Paracoccus marginatus | reverse complement strand
GGGGGGGGGGTCCCATGCAAATTTTAAAAGTCACTTTTTTAGGACCACCCTAGTACTCATTCATGGTCGAAAAAAAATCCGCAAATTTTTCGTCTTTTTTAGAAGTCTTTGAAAAACGACGATTTTGGCCAAATTTAAAAATGATGCAAAAACATTGAAAAATGCAAAAAAGAACTGATTTTTTTTCTTTGTACTCACAAATGGCTATTCCAAGACAATTAATCACTAAAAAACAAAAAAATTATTATAAATTTTTTTCTTCAATTTTTTTGAAAATTTCAAAATTTTGAACCCCATCCGGGAGTTGAGTTTTCAAGTTAGAGCCTCAAAATTTTTTTAAAAGTCTTTTGATATGCCCTCAAAACTTTTTTTCACTAGCCGTCCCTAACTTTCCAAAAAAAAAAGCAAAAGACGGGCCCACCCTAGTGCACACTACCACGTTGAAGCTCTTTTATGTCACCAACGTATCTTCCATTGGTTTTTCCACCACTTTACGCAGCTTCTTTCCCTCATTTCCTGCAGATACTCACATTTTAAGCTCACTTTGGTTTTAGGTTTAGAATTCGGGAAATTTTCAATATTTATTTTTTAAACTTGTAATAATAATTATACATATCATTCTCAAATATTATAATTACCTATGTATTACTATTACCTGCTTACTAAGGTAATAAATACCTATTACTTATTGTAGCATTTAGACACATATGCTTAGAAAAATCATTGAATTATTTTTTTACATCGTTTCAAACTTTTTAACATCATCTGCCTTTTCTAATTTTCATTTCACATGCACACCTACCGATTTTATGAAATTAACCGATTACGATAATTATAAATTGTAATTTTTTTCAGAAAAAAAAGGAATTCCTTTCTAAAAGAGTAGTGGTTAGTGTTATGCCAGAAAGTGCTACTAGTGCGATGACAAGTACCTACTCAACCGTGGTAGCATCACTTCGTTAACAGACAGGTATATAATAATGCTTATAATATAATTTTGAAATCTTCACTAACTTGCAACCCATTGTCAAAAAATACCGAAAAAAAAGAAGCAACAAAAATGTTCCAGAATCGAACTTTCAAACTTTGAAAAACTGATCATGTTTTATTTTTTCAGCTCTTTGAACCAGTCGAATATCGCTGAAAAGTCTAGCACTTTTTGGCCTGTTTTTGGACCGCGTTTTGATGCTAGTGCTAATTAATTATGCGCCTATAAGAATTTCATTGGCATGAAAAGCATTTTTTTGGAGCTGTGCTAGCATTATGCTAGCATATTCTAGCATAATGCTGGCATATTGTAGCATTAGCATCAAAAAGTGGCCCAAAAACAGGCCGGAATGTGCTAGCACCTAATTGTCGATGGCGAGAATACCATCCCTCGTAAAAAAAAAGGAGCCTGTTGTTTTTGAAAAAAATCGGTCCAATTGGGGAGCTGTAATGGTCAAAAAATGATTTTCACCCTTTGAAAAATTTTATTTTGCCTGGCAATATTATCAAAGATGATCCGATTCCCTCGAAATTTCAATTATCGCTGAGAACTAGAGGTGGAGGGGTAATTAGGGAAGTAACGCGACAAAATAATTTCAAATGTTCTGAATTTTTTTTTTTTAATCAAATTATAATGAAACGCAAGATTGCGTTAGAGTTTTTCCTCTATTTTTTACAAGTTCAAATTTTTATTTTTGTTCATTTAAAGGGGCATGCGATATTTTTTTCAAAGAATATTTTTGGAAAATAAAAAAGTAATGTGGTGGAGTGATGCTCAATTTTTTCTCATCTCATCAAGTTCATTTACACCTCAAAAATCAACTCCTTCAATTGTTTCAAATCTCTTAACTACACAAGTTCCATCACCTTCGTAAAAGCTCCAACACCTGCACGCCAAATAGCACACACCCCACTTCGCCAGCATAACCTGAAACATCTTAAATAATCCCACACTTGATCTCGAGCTATTGAAAAAAAAAATACACACACACAAACCTATTTACATATCCAACACCTTGCCCGATCGATGTAAATATCACTCATTACTTAACCTCAACAACATTTGGTTTCCGTCCACATCCCAGCGCATATCGATAATTACGTAGGTACGTCGACATTTAAAACGATCGATGGTTATAAAAAAACCGCACTAAGCGCCACCGCCATCTCAACCCGGTCGGAAAATAAATTTTAACCAAATAATAACAGCTTTTAGTCTCTCTGTGGAAATATACGTTCGCGTTCATATTGTGTACGTATACGCGGATACTTAGAGTCTGAGAATGCACCGAACACATAGGTAAGGTATATCTAATCGAGAGAAGGACGAAGAAAGAAAATATGTAGAGTCGGAATATAGACAGAATCACGCTAAACTGCTCATTTGATTGGCACCCAACGTATCCGAAGCCTTCGGGTGGAATCAATCTGTAAAAGACAGGCATCTAGCAGCAATGAATCAAATCGGAAAAAAATTAAATAAAGAAGAATATATACGCGGACGGTGCCATGCCAGCGCCCCGGCATAGGTATCGGCACCATACTCTTCGTAGAAATTATATCAAACATTATAGGTTAGATTTAATAAGATAATTGGTTTATAATTCTCAGTAAGCAGTGAATTATTAGCGCAAGACATCGCGTGGTGTACTTTTTTCCATCTCTTTTCTTTATCCCAGCACTTCTCCTCCGATCCATTTTTTATTTTTTGTTTAATCGTGTGTATAATTTGGAAGTTATATATTAAGGTTTTCACTTTTATATAAAATTTCGCTTTGAGGTCTAAAGTAAAAAAAAACAAAACAAAAAAAAAGAGCCGATACAAAATCTATCATGTTCACAACGACGAGGAAGATTCTTGCATAAATTATCCATCAGAGGCAAGATGTACTACATGTGCGTTGTTTCATTATGTAGGTACCATTACGGTTATCCACGAGTCCCTTTTCGTCTGTTGACGAGCCGATGATGCCGGAAGACATGAAAAGATTTTGGCGTTTTTTGATTTATTAAAAATACCACTACGGCGTGTACGTCTCACAAATTAATTCGATCATTTTTTTCCTCCTCTATCGTAAACTGCTTGTAATAGATCGGCCCTTGGAAATTAATATGTACGACGGGCGTCTCCTTATTCTCATCGTCGACGTCGTCGTCGTACGATGTGGTCTTCTTCTCTCTACTGCATTGTGTGTTAGATCTGCGCGACTGTGTGAGTATGTTCCACCTTTAATGTCGTTCATTATAGACTGAAGTACATTCAATCGATGACTCATTATACACGATGACGTTATAACACCACCTTGTCATTTTATGCGATCTTTAATTCAACAGGGGTCGTAGTAGGGTGTCGCTGGTATGGGTGAATTTTCCAACGTGTTGTCAGAAATTCGCGGAAAAATCTTGGAAATTTTTTTTGAATGAAAAAAAAATACAAAAAATCTGGAAGGTTTGATTTCAAAAGATGCGAAACAAAACGAGAAGTTCATAGATATTCAAAAAAAAAAAAAAAAAAAATAGGAGTCTTTAAGTAAAAAACTCAAAAATTTACACGACCAAGCCAAAAAAAAATTGAATTTTTGAGGTATTCTCAAGAGAAAAATGACAAGAATTGCTTGGAAAAGGTTCTGAGGGAAAAATACAAAATTCGTGAAATTTTTTTTTTTTAAATTCAGGAATTTCAAGTGAAACAATTTTTGAATACAAATACAGAAATGGTAAAAAATAAAATTTTAAATTAATGAAAAAAATGTAAATTTTGAAAAAAAAGGGGGAAACAGAATTTTCGAGAGAGAAAAATTCTACATTTTTGAAAATAAAATTCGTTTCATTTTTGAAAAATTTCCTGCTTTTTTCAAAAAAAAAAATGCTGGTATTTGTGAACTCTTGAAGATAAAATATTACAGGAATGGTTCAAAAAGAAACCAAAGATATCCTGTAATTCATAATTTATTCATTTTTTGTAATTTTCAAGAAAAATTCCTGTATCTTACGAGAAAAAAATTTCTGTAATTTTCGGGAAAAAATTCCATTATTTTTCGAGAAAAAAATTTGGGCAATTTTCAAGAGGAAAATTCCTGCATTTTTCAAAAAAAAACTCCTGTATTTTGTGAGAGAAAACTTCTGTAATTTTCGAGAAAAATTCTTCCAATTTCCAAAGAAAAATTCCTGCAGTTTTCAAGAGAAAAATTCCTGTAATTTCCGAGATCAGTGCAATTTTCAAGAGAAAAATTCCTGTATTTTTCGAGAAAAAATTACAGTAATTTTCGAAAAAAAATTCCTGCAATTTTCAAGAGAGAAATTCCTGCATTTCTCGAGAAAAAATTTCTGCAATTTTTAAAAAACAATTGTATTATCCGAGAAAAATTCCTGTATTTTACGGGGAAAAATAATCTGTAATTTCCTGGAAAAATTCTTGCAATTTCCAATGCAAAATTCCCACAATTTCCACAGAAAAAATTCCTGCAATTTTCAAGGAAAAACTCCTGTATAATCCTGCAATTTTCAAGAAAAAATTCCTGTAATTTTCAACAGAAAAAATTCTTAAAATTTTCAAGAGAAAAATTCCTGCATTTCTCGAGAAAAAATTTCTGCAATTTTTAAAAAACAATTCCTGTATTTTACGAAAAAAATCTGTAATTTCCTGGAAAAATTCTTGCAATTTCCAATGAAAAATTCCTGCAATTTTCAAGAGAAAAAATTCTTGCAATTTTCAAGAGAAAAATTCCTGCATTTCTCGAGAAAAAATTTCTGCAATTTTCAAAAAAAATTGTTGTATTTTCCGAGAAAAATTCCTGTATTTTACAAAAAAAAAATTCTGTAATTTTCTGGATTTCCAATGAAAAATTCCCACAATTTCCACAGAAAAAATTTTTGTTATTTTCGAGAAAAATTCCTGCAATTTTTAGGGAAAACTCCTGTATACTTATTCCTGCATTTTTTGAGAAAAATCCCTGCAATTTTCAAGAAAAAAATCCCTATAATTTTCAAGAGAAAAATTCCTACAGATTTCAAGAATGAATTTCCTGTATGATTCGAGAAAAAATTTCTGTAATTTTCAAGAATAAATTCCAGTATTTTTCGAGAAAAATTCGTGTGTTTTTTGAGAAAAATGTCGACAATTTTCTAGAAAGATTCATGCAATTTTAAAGGGAAAATTCCTGTATTTTTTAATGCAGTACCTAATTTTGGAGGGGAAAAATAATACAGATATTTATAGAGAAAAAAATAATAGGAGTTCTGGAAAAACAAGGTTCATTGCAGAAATTTTTGAGAAAAATCTTGTAATTTCAATCTTTAGGAATGTTGAATTTTTGAGGAATAGCAATTACGTCTTTTTTGAAAGGAAAGGAAGTAACGGTAGTTCAAAAAAGCTTAGGCGACACTTTTGACAAAAAAAAAAGTATTTCTTTTGTAACACTCGAGACTGAAGAAAATCCGTCTAAAATCAAACCTCAACGAACGGCAATTAAAAAAAAAAAAAAAACGACCGATCGTAAGGTTAAAGGCGACGCGACGTACCTATGAAAAAAAAAAAGAACGGAAAAAAGGTTATAAAAGCCGACGAGGGCAGCGCGTAGAATATAGGTACATACGGATAAATTACACGACTATAAGTATAGAATATTAATTATTCGGAACACGCGACCGGCTAATTATTATTTTCTGAAGAAAAGGCAAGGAAAAGTCAGTATGATGGTTAATTATCGAATTGTGCCGGGTATCGTGTAACACGAACGGTAATGCAACCCTTCTTGCACTTTCCACCTTCGCCTTTGCTATACGCTACGTACGATACTAAGGTATATACACACAACATTGACGTACAATACGGAATAATGAATAATTAACAATAATAATAATAACGCCAGACCATTCGTCCCTTTTTAAAGTTTTACTAAATATCCAGCAATTAAAGACGAACTATACCGTACATAGGAGAAACCTCCTCGCGAGTTTTGAATTTCTACGAAACTCGCCCGCCGCCGCTTCTCGACCGGTAATACACTAACACGCGAACTTTCGCCGCCACCTCGGTCGCTGGCGCACATTACGATTTCTTAATGTTACTCCTAATAATAGCATTTGTAATTGAGGGTCTATGCTTTTTAATGAACGTATAAATCAGGCCATCGAATAGCGAACTTTATGCGTTCTCTGGCGAATTATAAGCATCGATTTATATGTGGCCTTTTTCCTCCCCTTCCCCGTTTTCTCTTGATTCATTTTACGTAGGTACTTAGGTATACAACGCAGTCTTCTTTTTTTCGCCCTTCGTTCTTATTGCTTTTTATACCTTTCGATGGTGGCCTTTTTCTTGCTCTCTCTCTATCTCTCTCACCGGTTGGCTTGTGCACGGGCATCGCTTCGGCACACCTTTCCACCAGCACCTTCTATCCTTCGAGCCGCGCGATATACACGAGAGGTCGCGAATTATAAAATAATCGCGATTACGTATTATTGTCGAATGCTCGTTCGCATTGCGTTCTTATTCGGTTGATTGTGGTGGTAGAATAGGAACTATATAGGTAGAAAGAGGTACCTACCGCACTGGTATGGCAAAGGGTTTCACCTTGTCTGACGTAATTACACGGCTGGCTTTTTAAGTGTATTGGGAAATTACGCCGAATGCCTTTTCGACAGATTAGGTATTATTCGACCTTTAATGTACCTACGGTGGTATATGCCAAGACCATACCGCCAGCCGAAATGCCGCCTTTGTTATTATTTTTCGAGCGTGTTTTAATTCCTATTTAGCTCGTTTGATTTATACCGCTAAAGGCGAAAAATCGACATATTTTTTTGTGAAATATCGGACGAAATTCGAATAATAGTAGCAAGGTTTCGTATCGAAATGGTTCCTTAAATCGGAGGCAAAAGTGAGGAAAATACAATTTCACGATGGTCTTGAAATTTTAATTTTTGCTCAACTCCATGTTCATTGAAAAAAGTTCTCAAATTTGACAATTCATTGGGAAAAATTGAAAAATTTCCAACAATTTTTTATGAAAAATTTTTAATAATCATTTCAATCCGAAATTTTTGAAAAGTTTTTGGGAAGGTTTCTGAGGCTCTTGAGTGAGAAATTTTTGATATTTTTTTAAAGAGAAAATTGGTAGATATATTTGCACGAAAATGTTAATTTTTTTGGAAAAATTTTCGAACACTTTCGAAGCAAAAATCATCAATAAATTATATTTTTAACTGGAAATTTTAGATATTTTGACAATTACTTCTAATGAAGAATTTTTGGCAATTTTTCAAGCAAAAATCTTTCATGTGTTTCTGACAGAAAATTTTTACAATTTTCCAGGCTGAAAATTTTTTGAGCAAAATTTTTCGACAATTCTTGAGCAGAAATCTTCATTAGTTTTTCAAAGGCATTTTTCATATTTTTTTCTACCGAAAGTTTTTCAAGATTCAGCAGAATTTGTTGTTCAGAATTTTTCACAATTTTTCAAACGAAAATTTTTCATGTGTTTCTGGCAGAAATTTGTGACGATTTAAAACGAAAAATATTATTTTTCCACACTGTTTTTGACGATTTTTCAAGCTGAAAATTTTGATAATTTTTTTGAGCAAAATTTTTCGACACTTTTTGGGCAAAAATTGTCATCAGCTTTTTGAAGAGATATTTCATTTACCTATCATTTTTTTCCCTAAAATTTTGTTACTTAAGGAGAAAATTTATTGAAAAATCATATTTTTCCAAAATGTTTTTGACGATTTTTCAAGCTAAAATTTTTGACAATATTTTGATTAGATTTCTGAGAATTTTTTTACAAAAGCTTTAGATGATTTTTTGAGGGAAATTTTTTTATATTTTTTTCAAACTAGTATGCCATCATTTTTTGAGGGCAAATTGCTGAAAATTACTTAGGGCGATTTTTCATTTTTCCATAAAAAGTCAGTAACCTCGAATTAGTCAAAAACACTTTAGATTTCACGATATTGGTTGGAGCCTCGTGATTTCGAAAATTTGCCTTCCGAAGACTTGATGGCTGATCACATGCCTTTTTGGCTGAAACAAATTTTCGGATTCTTCCTAGAAAACCGAAAAAGAAATACGTTTTTTCTAGCTAATCTTGGATCGCAGAATACAAATTTTACACTCAAATCGACCTTAGTCCAATTTTTCTAAATTTCCGATTTTTTCAATTTTTTCCACAATTTTTTTTAAAAAAATTTTAACCGAATTTTTTGATAATTTTTTTTGGCTCGAATCTTTGTTTTTTTTAGGCAATAAAAAATTGTATCAATTTTTATACAAAATTTTGTGCTAGTATTTTCATTGCAAGATGAAAATGTACACAATTTTTGACATTCTTTTACATCAATATTTTGAGCTCAAGTTTTTGACTACTTTTTGAGCAATAATTTTTGAAAATGCTGAAGGCAGATATTTTTGACAATTTCTTGAGCAATAGTCTTCTTTCACCAACAATTTTTGTCATTTTTTCGCAAAGAAATTATTCCCAATTCGTTCAAATGAGATTGAAAAGTATAATTTTTGATGATTTTGGAAAAAAATTTCTAAACAATCAAAATTTTAAAAATAGTACAGGCAATTTACAAAAAAAGTGGAAAAAATTTATAACGACGGTTTTTTTGCGGGAATGTGTTCCGAAGGGCCCCAATAGTTACCCCATAAAACCAAAGAGCTCCAAGTGTGGAGGAAATTTTAACATCCCCCCAAAATGAGTTTTTCCTCATTATTTTGAAAAATATCAATTTTGGATAAGAAATAATAACAAATTCGAAATCTACGTCCAATTCCCAATCCGATGATACCCAACACGGCCCCTTCCAATTAAAACATAAAACCGCTGTTATAAATTTTTTCCACTTCCACCCCATTTTGAAATTAATTTGCCTGTACTATAATAAAAAATTTCGAGATGGCAACACTGCGTAAGACCCTTCTGGGGGGGGGCGGGGTTTATACACTTTCCAAAAATTCCCAAATTTCAAAAATTATTTAAAAATAGGATTCATATCAATTTTTTTTTGGAGGATATCTCGGTGATTTAGGTAGAAGATAATGACGGCAACAGTCTTAGAAGATGTTGGTAAATGCGCAACATGGTGGGGGGAGCGCCAGCGCAGCGCCAAGGTGCGGGTTTGCTGCTTAAGTGCTTGTACAAAAGGTTGCGAGTTTGCCTGTTAGCAACTATTGATACGTATAGTAGGTACATTAGTACATCTACATACATATAGGTAGCTATTGCTATTGCAATCGCAATCGCAACGCTCTCTCATCTCCTTCGGCTTCTCGACTGAGCACTGAATCATCCAAAACGAACAACATTTGAATACCATACCGTACCCTACCCTACCCTACCCTACCCTACCCTACCATGCAGTACCATACAGTACCGCACACACCAACTTATTCGTACCTTGCTGGTCATTATTTTCTCGTTCAACGAATCCGCATTCAAGATACAACCATCCAAATGACAAATGTTCGAGTAGTGGTATTTGGTCTCGTTCAACCAATCGGAAAAATTTGACATTTCTCTATGTAGATCTTTCAATTCTGCAATACCTGCAAACGTCAAATACAAGCAATGACACAATGATACAATGAAAATGATAGATACATAATTACATACACAGGTAAGGCAGGCGCGTATACCGGACTACCTATACATATCGCACCCTCGCTCGGTGCAATAACACCACATCTCAAAAAAATTTGACACTCTTATTTTTTCCTGAAACGTGCTTATCTGCGGTCAATTTTCAATTTAAACTATAATTGAGCAAGTCAATTTTTTTAGATGTGGTGTTATTGCACAGAGGATGCGATGTATAGGTAGGTAGGTATATCGTACGTAACGTGCGAACGATTACGATATTTACGTAATACGTGTACGTACACGAGTACACGTCACGTATGTCGTACTGTAGGTAGATGTAGGACTGTAGATACCTACACAATTACGCATAGGTATTTATGTGCAATGCAGAGGTAGATGCGAGTACGCATTACGTACCGTTTTCCAGTTTAGAACATCTTTCTTGCAGCAAAGCCGGAATGTCAGCCCATCTTGTGTTCAACTCTTTCACTTCGATTTGCAATCGATCTTCTTTATTGCCGTGAAATATTTCATCGGCCACCGTATTAATGAATTCTATTTCGGATCGGTGGTCAACGATAGAACGTTCTAAATCCTGCCATAGGCATAAGGCAAACGTATAAATACTCGTACACATGTACATTACATACAATTGTAGGTACCTAGCATAGGTATTAGAGGTAAATAACGATACGGGTAGAGGCTACAAGGGTACAATCGTACACATCAAAGTTCACTAACAAGTTGGGAACCCACGACGACGTAGTACTAGTAGTGTAGATAGTATATAGGTATAAATGATAGGTGCATCAACGTACTTTGAAACGCTTCAATTGATTTTCCATAACGGGAATGTTATTGATAACGGCGTGTTCGCTCAATAGCACGCCTTCCACGTCGTGAATCCAATTCATTAGATTACTTTTGGTTTCGACGAATTTTTGCGTTTTTGCCGCATCGCCGATGCTCGACAGTTCTTCAAGCGAAGTGAATCTGCAAAAATGGTTATAAAACAACGCGAAGCAAGTCAATCAATCAGCCAAAACACAGGATTAAGCGTGTATTCTTTTTTTGTTCTAATCGTTTTTTGTAATTTCTATTATTGTCTTTTTTTTTTTGTTTTTGTGCTTGCTTCAAATACTCTCTGTCTTTATTTCTTCTCCTTCGTTTTTTTCGTTTCTTTTTCTTTGTAGTATTTTACATAGGTGCGACGCTGCGTATGTCTATATTTAATATACATTTATACGACGTGTAATAGATATGTAGGTATTTACGAGTATGATTAGGTGATAATACTCGTAGTAATCTGCAGACCTGTTCACGCAGAAATGCGTCCTGGGCCTGCGTGATCTCATGTAAATATGGTGTGAATGTGATTGCGTGTTCACCATTTGTTGGTAGTGAGGTCTTTCATGTGATTTTTCGATAGAGGTAGTGAGGTCTTTGCCCAGGACCTCACTAAATTTTATAGCTTAAAATTGTTTCTCACAAAAAATCCAGCCAAACGATATAACCTTCG
>FIZT01059000.1:1430-29173 GCA_900065295.1 Paracoccus marginatus | reverse complement strand
TTTTTTTGAGGACAACCGCTAGAAATGTTCCTTAGGATGTCTCCTTCAAGAAAAAAAATGTCCCCGAGGAGTTGGCAGGGGGATGCAGGACTTCTCTATGCTGGCTCCCCGACTATTAGCCCTGGAATATTTTCCAATGCCAATTTGAAGTAGGCTGGAAGGTAGGGGGGGGGGGGGGGATTTTGAAATACTCCGAGAAACTGCTGCAGTTTTTCCACGCGAATTGTCGCAAATCGTTTGAAAAATTTCGCATATTATCGAGTCGCAAATACTCGTCGCGTCTTCTTCTTCGTCGTCGTGTGTATGCAGTCGTTTTCTAATACATAATTTATCAGAAATACGCCTTCATCGTGTTCATAATTCGCCTTTTAATCCCGTCTATGCGCGCCCATACACCTCTCGCGTCTTGGCAGGTCTTGCCAGCGGCGTAATTTTTGATTGGATTTCACGCACGTATACGAAATTATATTGTTAATAAATCGTCGCCGAGACTCGAGTCGAGTTTTCAGCGAAATAATTGATTCTTGCTGTTCGTTTTTAATTATATTCTTATTATAAACGGCGTAAAGATAAAAGGATTAACTTATGTAGAGCATTTTGAGCCGCCGTAGCGATAACCCGAGTCTTACAGACTATAGGTATAAGTCATTATTTTCAGCAACGCACCGGAGCGGCCCGATCCCTCGGCAAAGGCAAACACACCGGCGTAGCGCAACGCAGCAAAAACTTTCATTTTAATCTTCCTACACTTATATATACGTTACGTAGCAATAAGTATACACTGGGTATAGACGCGCACGGTATTTTAGTCTCGGCATCTTTATTCGTTTCGCGATGGATATTTTTAATTAAATTCGCATACTACGAGTAGTTTATGTATAGAAGAACGAATGCGCCAGAAGTCTTTACGACCACCATGACGAGTAAATTTACGAAATAAACGTACTATTTATTTATTCAACGCGTTCGCAAGGTGAAGTGGAGCGGTCACATAGGCGCAGCGGACTCGGGTAGAGGGTTAAAATAAACCTAGTTCATATTTCGAAGAAAGAAAAACGGCGTAAGATCCAAAAAAAAAAAAAAAAAAAAATGGAAAAAAAAAAGCCCAAAAAAAAAAAAAAAAAAAAAAAAAAAAAATGGAAAATTGTCTCGAGGATTCTCACGACGACGACGACGACGAGAATGCGTAAGAACGACTCGGGCGCGCACTCTGTATCTTTCCATCTTACATATGAATGACGCACCTACGTATCTATCTTGATATTTGTATTACATATACGCGAGATTCTTTCTATAAGTAAAAACAACACCGCGTGGCCGAACAAAACAGCAGCAAGATCGAGAGCTTATGTGAAGAAAAATAAAAGCAACGAGACCTTATATGGTATAATACACACAAAGGAAAAAAATTCCAGCTTGGTAAAGCGTTTCTCGTGCTACCAAACGACATTCGCATTCGCCTTGTTTCTCATCCGGTTTTTCGTACGGAAAAGTACATAAGCTCGATGTTTGATACACCTACGATATTCGCATAGGCGACGCGACGAAAGGCCTCTGCGAGCGAAGTTTTCGACTCTAAAATGTGAGAAACTTATCAACTGACGTTTGAAAATTAATTCATTTTTCTGTGGAATTTGGAATCCTCTTTATCTGAGCTGAGATCACATTAGGGCTGTTCTTACGTCAAAGGGTCGTGTTGGTGTTAATGTGAATAGAACTTGCGGCGTCGGTCGTAGGTGAAAGTCTTTAGAGAAGGTTCTATACTGCCTGCTGTGGCTTGTAAAGAAACGAAGAACACAACCAACAACATCGACTGTGCTGAGAATGAAAATCAAATGTACGAGTATGTGATGGGAGGGTTGAAAGAAAGACTCGTAACGTATGATGGCAGAATTCACTACAGAAGGGGAAGCCAGAGAAGGGAATGTGGGAAACAGGACGAAATGCAGCGCAGCGTGTTTCTCTTTCGTATAGAATGAAAATGACGCGTTGTTATTCTTTAATTCCGCCTAGACGGTAGTAAATTATAGTAATCGTAATTAATTTCGGTGTTTATTTTTTTTTGCCCATTCGAAACTGTCTTTCTCTTTTACGACTCGACGTAGATGCGGTATATGGGCGAACGCCGAGAGATTAGAATCTACCGGGAGGTATATAGTCATTATTTCGGACCGAAAACGACGAGTCTGGCTCTCTGTCTCCGGTTCTCGCTCTTTTAAGCGGCTGAAACGGCGTATTTCTACCGAGTTTAATTTATTCTATTGTCACGACGATATAGGATGAGCGGAGAAGGTGGAATGCTCGTAGGTGTACTGGGTACAGAGACCACTGTGTTGTCGTCTCGTGCATGCCTATCTCATCGACTCTGTCGTCCTTTATACGAGATGATTTTTATACGTGTAGATGGAGGTTGCGAATTTTAGTGCTCGGTGGATGTGGTTAGACTGGGGAGGGGAGGGGTGTAATTAATTGATGTATTCGAGGAAGCATGGGAGGCAATTCGAAAAACAGTCCGGGGGTTATTGTTTCATGAAGAGGAAAATTAAGGAGATGAGGAAGGATGAAGAAAATATTGTAAAAAAATTTCCACGTCGGTAACTCCAATCTCCTCGATGTATGATACTCGAAATTTCGACCAACTTTTGTCATGATTTGGCGATTTGTATTTTCTATTTCATTTTTCAGTAACTTTTTGTATTTTAAACGATTTTATTTTACTTTGGATCAATTAACTAATGGACTGTTTATTTTGTTTCTTTGTTTTAGGTTAGTGTCAATATTTTCACTGTTACAGTTGGTGGGAAAAGGTCATGTTCGGTGAGTTGTTTACATGTAATACTCGTAAATCGTCAATTTTATTCTTGCATGATCATAAACCGTCCGTGTTACTTCGTAGAAGCTCCTACTTTACTTGATTCTTCGCGAATGATAGATCGTATTTCATCGTGCATCGCTCGTACGTTTTCGCCAAAGTTCGTAAATAACTCGTATTTATTCGTAAATGATCGTAAATTACTCGTGGAGCTTCGTAGAAGGGCGCACGATCCTGATTCGGTCCCACTTCGACGACCCTCTGATAGGTGCTTCGTCTGGCAGATGCTCCGAATAATCGAATTTTGACGCATTGAAAATCAAGGAAGTGCTTTGAAAATTGATTTTCGGCAACGTAACCCCCTTCCCCATGGTCTACTCCATCTAATGGTTCCACTTCGACGACTCTCCGATCGACCCTTCGCGTGGCATATGCTCCAAAAAATCGAATTTGGCCCTCATTGAAAATCAAGGAAGTACTTTGAAAATTGATTTTCAGCAACGTAGCCCCTTTCTCCTTGGTCTAATCTATCCAACGGTCCCACTTCGACGACTCTCCGATAGACGCTTCATCTGGCAGATGCTCATTTTCGGCAACTTAGCCCCCTTCCCCCTGGTCTACTCTATCCAACGGTCCCACTTCGACGACCCTCCGATAGACGCTTCGTCTGGCAGATGCTCCGAAAAATCGAATTTTGACGTTCATTGAAAATCAAGGAAGTCCTTTGAAAATTGATTTTCGGCAACGTAGCTCCTCTCTCCTCGGATTAACACACCGTTCTGTCCTATTTTGACTTCTCTCCAAACAACCCCACGACAGGTAGATGCTTTGAAAAATTGAACTCGTCGCTTGTTGAATGCGATTTTTTTTTTTGTTAATAAACTCGAAGTAGCTTGTTTTATCGCTGATCAAAAATTTTCCGATAATTCCACCCCTCATCTTGAGAGCCACGCGAGTGAAGGAAAAGTCATAGATGATTATCAAGCAGCAACACATAATGTATGCTTCCCCACACCTCCTTCAGTGCATCGGGGAATAGTGAGATAGCCTACCACCGCGGTGATAAATAGGAAAAGAGCAAAAAGGGTACCAGAAAAGTGGGAAAATAGTGCCTGCAAATTGAATATAAAACTTTGTCGTTGTGAATTGTACGAATACAGAAGAGTATCTGGCTAGTTTTCGTTTTTCGCCCAGCGTATAGGTATAGGTTGAAGGTGCACGTGATAGGCGAAACTGGACATCGTGCGTGTATCTTTTTTAGGGCTACACGTCGGATTTGCCGTGTGTGTTCGAAGGAAGATGCGTAGTTTTTCGACCCGGCTGAAGTATGAAAAATAATTACATTGTCGAAATCGAAATTTCCCGAACGTTCGGGCCTAGCTGTAGTGTAGATATACGGTTAAACGGGACGAAACACGCGGGTACACACGATTTCAACCCTAGGCTGGCCGAATAGTTTATTAGGTTAATTTTGAAAATTGGTTTTATCCATCGTGAGGCAAAAAAGGGTCCAGGTATCGATATTTTTTAATACACATTCGATTTCGGTGTACTGCGGCAGCCGCAGGTCGCGAATATATAATATTCCGAAATACACAAATTACGCTCGAATCGCGCGATATTGTATGTATTTTTTATAGAGCTGAGCATGCGAATGAGAAAGCTTTTAAATTTTATTTATTCGTAGTCTGGGTATTTTTTCTCTTTTTTATTTCATTTTTTCGCAGCGAAATATATAGCATTCGGTTACTAGTATAATATATCCAGAAACCATCGCGGTAGTAATTTTAATACTGGTACTGGGGTTTCTTTATTCGACTTCGGGATCGGACGAAACGCTCCGGTGCAAGGCGAAGGGTTTGGAGGAAAATGCGAGAATTTTTTAAAAGAGAGGAAAAAAGGTGGATATTCTTTTTTTGAAAATTTTTCATTGCGCTGCGAATATTTTACAAAAAAGTTTTTGTTCGCGGGTAAGCGGTTTTAATGCTTATAGTACCAAATGATTCTTGTTGCCGAAGCGAAAAGAGTAGTATTTTGACGAACGAGTCGTTTAATAAGCTCCCCCTATCCTAGGTCGCGGTACTTGTGACAATGATGTGCGAGTGAAAGCGAGCGAAACCGCCAGAAAGAGTCGATTGTTGTGGGATTTTTTTTCGCCCCCGCACTTTAACGGTTTTGTGTGTATCGTTTTATGTAAGAAAGCTGCGTTTTCGTTATGTTTTCTTTCCTCTCGATTTTTTTCAACTTTTTTTCTTTTTTTTTTTTACTTTGTAGTATTTCGTTTTCTTTCTTTCTTTACTTAAACGTTAATCGCCTGGCTCTGGCGTGTTTTGCGAAATTGCCACTTACATAAGATGCTTTATACTTGTACTGTTAAAAAGTATACACAATGGTATATAAACAGCATAAAACTCACACAGACTCTCTATCGTGTTATTCAGCTGTTGAGAATTAATTCGGTTGTTTTAATTAATTAACAAGAACGAGTGTTAATTCGCTGTAGCGTAAGGTGTACTTCGTCGTTGCGTTCCTCTCCCCCTTTTCTTTGCCAGTTGCTAGCGATCTCGGTATAGTTTCTCGCTTCTGTATCAGTTCGAGAATTTAGTTTTTATTTATTCAAAGTATAAACGTATAGTAAAGAAGCGAGAAAAGATAAGCTTTGGCTGCGTTTTAATGTAAAGGAATGAAAGTATCTTAGGTGTGGAGTTGGATTTTTATATGAGAAGAAAAAAAAGTGGTTTCGATATTACGACGCGTATAAAAGAGCTGGAATGTGATATACGAGCTTTATGAACTCTTCCGAAGATGCACGAGTGATTTGCGAGCATGTACGAAGAAGCACGAGTTTCCACGAGCATGTACGAACAAAGATCGAACTTCTCCGATGATGCACGAGTGATTTGCGAGCATGTACGAAGAAGCA
Organism: Paracoccus marginatus; assembly: GCA_900065295.1. Classification (NCBI taxonomy): domain Eukaryota; kingdom Metazoa; phylum Arthropoda; class Insecta; order Hemiptera; family Pseudococcidae; genus Paracoccus; species Paracoccus marginatus. The sequence goes on along the minus strand of FIZT01059000.1, from coordinate 23,438 downwards.
CGAGTGATTTGCGAGCATGTACGAAGAAGCACGAGTTTCCACGAGCATGTACGAACAAAGATCGAACTTCTCCGATGATGCACGAGTGATTTGCGAGCATGTACGAAGAAGCACGAGTGATTTGCGAGCATGTACGAAGAAGCACGAGTTTCCACGAGCATGTACGAACAAAGATACGAACTTCTCCGATGATGCACGAGTGATTTGCGAGCACTTACAAAAAAGTACGAGTTGCCTCGAACATGTACAAAAAAGTACGAACTTCTCCGATGATGTACGAGTGATTTGCAAGCACGTACGAAAAAGTACGAGTTGTCACGAACTTGTACGAATCCGACACGACCGGTCAGTTCAGAACATTTCGGTCTGAAACGATTCTGGATATTCTTCAATGTGTGATGCATTGCGTACAAAAAAAAAGAGCGAGGGAGCAGAGTGAAAAGAATTATTAAAATACCAACAATAGCTTTCTGTCGTATTCAAATCGAGTAATTCTTCATTTAAAGTGAACGCCTTTTCAATTGAACTTTCTAGAGGCTTTGAAAGTGCTATCGAATGTCAAATTTTTTTGACCTTCGATAGGATGTTTAATGAGAACTCGTTGACGTAAACGGGTCGCGTTGGTGTGAGTATAATAAATTTATTTTAGAAATCGACTCATTTGGGATTATCGTCCCTGTAGCGGGATGAAGAGGGTACCTACTCGAAACTTTCGAAGGTGCTCGTTGCTGGCAGTGTTAATTTTTCGAATAATTTCGTCCTAATGAACGCTTACAGAGTTGATCATTTCTCAGTCGTGGGATGTTTTCAATTTAACGCTCGCTCACGTCCCTCTTATTTCTTACACAATAAACAATTTCTTTCGCGATAGCGAAAATAAAAGAATTACGGACATCGTTGATGCGAAGGGAGGGAGATTGAGCAGCAGTCGAGTCGAAAAATTGGTTCAACTTGGAATAATAAAAACGAGACACTAGATCACAAATAACCCCATCCCTCTCCCCTCACCCAAGGGAAATGAGAAAAGTATAAAAAATGGTGAGGAGGATAATGTTTCGACGGATCAAAGTGAGTTTTTGCTTTACTCGTTTAATCTTGCCGACTTTAATTTGAACGGCTGGAGGAGCGCAATTCGAGGTACACGTGTTCGAGGGCGATCTAAGGTATGCCAGGTGTCAGGTCGATTGTATAAATAAAGAGAAGCCTCGTTCTGTCTAAGTAATGCGAACTTGCCAGGGCTTCTTAACGAGAAAAAAAAAGAACGGAGACGAATTAGTCGGCCAAAAAAGAGTGCAAGGTGAGGTGGCATGGCAGGGTGACGCGAATAATCAAACCTGCGATTGTCCTCGTTCGTCGAATAAACAAACACTCTTGGAGAGTCGGACGAAATTACTTTTCTCTTCTTATTCGTAGCGTCGTTCGTGTTTCGGGTTGGAAATTTTGCGCGCGGGAAGTTCGTTCGTTTCGCGAAAGTGGGAATTTGAAAACGAAAACGGCGAGAATAATTAGGCTTAGTGTGGGTATGTAGAGTAGGAAGGCCGAGCTTGGTTGGTAAGTAATGTTCGGATATGCGGTGCTCTTTTTCACGCGCGCGTGTTAAAAATGTATGCGTAGAGGGTTCTATGTTAATGCGTATTTGATTGGTGGCGCGAAAGTGATAAGAGGTTCGGTGGAAAGATAAGCCTTGAGGATCTGTGTAAGGTTGACCCTTGCCCGCGTATCTAATTGGTTGCGAATGTAAATTTGCATAGGGGGTCGTTTGGCAAATTACGTTTTCGACTATTCGTTTATTTGTTTAATTAAAAAGTTCAAAGGTACACGCAAGTTTACTAAATTATTCCATTATACACAGATGAAGGTTCCTTTTTTCGAAATTCACGCGTTAAATACGTATACGTAGGCATCGCTCTATTTATTATACATAGATTTACACATACGAGATATGAGAAATTGAATAGATTTCTTTTTTTTTTCGTAAAAACCAGTCGTAAAAATTATAAATACTTAGCGTACAGTGTTAAAACGATCAGTCGCAAAGGTAAAACGACAAAAAGTCGATTTAGGTTTTTGTGCGCAAAAGAAAAAAGAATGGCAGGAGAAGCAGATCAGTGAAGAATGATCGACGAATTTGGTTCAGTTGACTTTTTGACGAAGTTTGTTCCTTATTTTTTTTTCACATTTCGATTTCGTTCGCGAATGATTTGTTTTCAAATTGATGGATTCGTTCGTGAACGAATCATTTTTTGGTCGCCAACAAGGAGGAAATTTTATAAAGAATTATGTATTTTGAATACATTTTTTGATGAAAAGTTCAATTCGTTTGTAAATGATTTGTTCGTTCGGGAACGAATCTTTATTTTTCCAAACAAATCTTTCGCGAACGAATTGATCTTATATTTTCAAACCAATCGTTTGCGAACGAATCGATTATATTTTTCAGTTTTCCTCCTGAACTTTTTTTGATCCAAGAACTATGTTCGTTCGCGAATGATTCGTTATTTTGTTCATGAGCACTTTGTTTCGAACAATTCGTTCGCGAACGAAGTGGCCAATTTTCTTAATCTTTGTTCGAAAAATTTATCGATTGAAAAATTGAATTTGTTCGCGAATGATTCGTTCGTTTATGAACGAATCTTCACCTTTCCGAACAATTCGTTCGCGAACGAATTGGCGATTTTTTCCAATCTTTTTCAAAAAATTTCTCCACTAAAAAATCGAATTCGTTCGCGAATGATTCATTCGTTCGTGAACGATTCATTCGCGAACGAATCTTCACCTTTCCGAACAAATCGTTCGCGAACGAATTAGTGATTTTTTCGGTTTTCCTCACTAAAAAATTACTTGACCGAAAAATCCGATTCGTTCGCGAATGATTCACTCGCTCATGAGCGAATTATTTCTTTGAACCGATCGTTCACTCTTCATCAACGAACATTCGCTTATTTTGAAGACCTCAAATCTCCCGCCATTTCATGGGGGGAAAAAATGAAAAATACGTAGTGATAAGAGGGAAACGAGTAGGGAATTTGAGAATTTTAATAGAAAGATGAAAATAATGTTGTGGTATCTTTCTCGCTTAGCGTTTAACCGGTTTCCATCGATGTCGGCGATTACGACGATATTTGCACAGCAGAACTTTCTTGAAGGCTTGCCGAAAAACCTTATTGAAAATGGTGTAGAATATCGGATTGACCATGGAGCTAGCGTAGCCGAGCCAGGTGGCCACGTCGAAGACGAACATGGGTATCCGCTTCTCGCACGAATCGCAAACGGCCGGTATTAAATTGAGTACGAAAAAGGGCGCCCACAAGATGACAAACGTGAAGAACACGACGCCCAATACTTTGGTGGCTTTCTGCTCGAGCCTGATGATACGTCCGTGTTTGGTGGTGTTACGCATCATGACGCTGGAATTACGTCCGTACGGTCTGGCGCTGGACGTGGACTCGTTGGTGTTTGCGGCGACCGCCGCGATTCGCGTGCTGGCCGCTCTGTTGATACGATGACGAGGATCGGGATCGCTGGATAATTCGGACGCAACGTTGACGGCCTGCTTGACGGTGGCGCTACGTCGTAACCGGTCGCCACCCGAACTGGAGCCAGGAGCTAGCGATACGCTGGCGCCGCCGTTGCCCGTGAAACTGGATCGTCTGTTGAGGATGCTGCGTGCCCCTCGCGGCTCCCATTTGACCAGCGACGACTTCGGACTGAGTTCCGAGTAGATGATGACGACGTCTCGGAAATTCCTGTCCGGTTTGGCCGGTTTGCCGAAGTACGGACAGCGACAGGTGGTCGGAGGAGCGTCGTCTTTGGAAGGCGAAGACTTATTGCGTAAGGTGTTTTGGATGGTTTTTAACCTAATGGCTGCGGAGGTGATGGCGGTATCTCGCTGGTCGGCCGAGTCGCTGCGGGAGATATTTTCCGAAGAGTGCCACGTTTTTGAGGGTGGCGTCCGCCTCGAGATGTTGAGCTGATCCGGTTTGACCGAGTCGACTCGTCGAAGCAGCGATTCGCGGAATGAGGCGCTGCGACGGATGTGACGAGCGCTAGGTGGGCGACTCGGGAAGGCTTCGGTATCGGTGAACGATCGTTTGCGAAACGGGAAAGTGTGGTCTCGGAATTGTCGGCTGGTTTCTTCGATTCTGAAATGAGAAAAAAAAGAACGCAGTTTGAAAAATATGTACCTGCGAAGGAGACGATTCGATGATGCGAGAGACAGATTGTCATGAAAGCGGAGATTTCGAAAAAGTTGAAGCGTAGAAAAAGTTTCCGGTGTTTTCGTAATATTAATTACGAGTTTCGCAGATTTGATGTTAATGTTTTGTAGAACAACAGTTAAGAAATTATTTCGCCGTCGTTTTTAATGTGAGAAATTTAATTTAAGAAAATTGCGTTTTAAAAACGGGCAATTTTTTAGGATTTTTTTCTCGTTCTATACGGCGGGCTATGTATACGCTGTGTCGGATTCTTTTACTCGTCGTGTATCCCCTCTCGTGCCTTGCTCGTCGTCGATCTCATACTTACTGCGCGGTAACACAGCTCCGTACTATTCTGTCTTCTCCTTCATCATTTTTTTCCCTAGCTGCGGCTGCTTCTACCGACGAAATCGTCTATTCGGAAGGCGAAGAGCCGGAAAAAGGTATTGTACGCGGTCGTTTGTGTTATTAAAACGCGCAGCTAAACCGCAATGTTCGGGATAAAAATGATTTTTATTAATTAAACACCCCTTCAGCATGGGCTGAGATTCTCGCACTTGGTTTTTCTACGCGTACTTCGCTGCTTGGTAGTTCGTCTCGGCGCGGCGCAGCGACGCAGCGGTGATTTTATAATTGTAAAAACGGCGGCGGATTGTGCGCCAGGAGGCTGGTCGCGGTTCGGTAATGTGTTTATAAATCGCGAATGAAAAAAGACGCGAGTGGGATTAATTAAAGAGTAATCATCGGCAAATGGATAGAAAAAACGAAATTAGGTCACGATGCAGGATGCGGAGAAGTGCTATTTTCCCCCCTCCAAATACCGCCTTTCTTGCGCTGCTAGCCGACGACGGAGAAAGAGCTGCCGGCCGACTCTTTTCATCCGTACGCAAACTGCGAGATATAGGGAGTATATAGGTTTAGAGAGAAAGGGATTGATTAAACGTTGTTGGCGAAATGAAGAACCGTTCGTGTCGTGCGGTACGGTGCGAAAGCTCTTTTGTACCCTGGAAGATTGGCAGAACGGGTTTAATTGAGTTCTAATACAAAAAAAGCGCCACAGTTCTCTCCTTCCCCTTGCCCTCGCGGCCTATCGGCAGATTCGAAGCCTGTTGATGATGAAACCGTGTATCGTACTGCGGGTGTACGAAGAGAGAGAGGGGAAGCTTAACTCGATCGAGGTTTCTCTCGTCATCCGGTATATACAAATCGAGAATATGGGAAATGAAAGCGCAAACGTTTCGAATGCAGAGAAATTTAATCTAATTTTTTTCCCCCTTTTTTAGGCCTCGTCGCGTCGGCACGCCATCGTGTGGCGTTTAGTTTTATAGTACATTGTATTTCGATACGAAATGTAGACGAGATAATCGTTTCTCGTAGCGATAATTTATTTAGGTTTTTTTTTACGACTCGACTCGGCTTTTGTTTGTCTTCTATCTTGGTGTGTCTGTCTTCGTCTGGCGTACGCGATTTACTCAGGCCTACCTAGTGCTCGACGTTTCATTACGAGCGGTTTTCCGCTTCGTGATCTTGTCTCGAAGGAAGCATATGTACTCGTATACGTTGATGAAATTTCGTTGTTAAGCTTACTGGGGCGCGAGAGTGGGGAGATGTGGTAGGCAGCGAGATAAATTAGTCCGAATCGTAATTTCAAAACTACACGATGGCGTAGTAGTAATTTTATATCAGCAGCGTACGAAAACCTTTCGTGCTGAAGGAATGTCTGAGTTGTTGACTTGAAGAGGGCAAGGGGGTTTAAATGGTGTATAATTGGTCAAGTTTCAATGTACCATAAAGCAGAGAAAAATTAGAAGCTTTGGAGAGTGAGGAAGAGCCAGCAAAGGAAGAGAAATGAGCGTTAGAGTAATTGAAAAAAAATGAAAAGAATGAAAAGAATTGCTGAAAGATGCAACTGGAGCAGTGGAGCTCTAATCAAGAAGTCGAATTTTTGATCAAAATCGAAAAATAATCGATTGTTAAAAGTAAAAAATGTTAAATCATCGAAAATCAAAAAAGATGAAAAAAATTGTCGATTTCATCAAACTCGAGGGAAAAATCTAGAAATCAAAAAATTAGATCGAAATAGAAAAAAAAAAATTTAATCAGATCGATTTCTCAAATTAAAATAATCGATTCGTGCCAAAATCGAAAAAATAATCGAAGTTTCGATGTTGAAAAATTGAATAAAATATGAAGATTTGTGAAAAAATCGAAAAATAGATCGATTCATCAAAACTGGAAAAAATCGATATTAATCGATATCAAACATTTTTTTTGTGTATGGAAACCCGAGTCAAGCTAAATTTCGACGATGAGTAAAATGAAAGAGTAGATCGAAAAATTGATCAAATGATCGAAATTGAAGAATTAGACGAATTGTCAAAATTTGAATTTTTAAGGAACCGTTGCTCTCTAAAATTTTGCCTCGATCTCAACATTCATCATATTAACTACCACGTTTCCAGCACGACTAACGATGATATTTTGTCTATAATAAGCACAGTTTACTCGTACAGTGCACCATCCGCTTATACATACCCTTGATATGGACTGGCGAACTCGGATCCGCTCAAATCGACATTCTGCAGCCCGCTGGACAACCTGAGCATCTCTTTGCCGAACTGGTGCAACGCCGACAGCGTCGAAGGAGTCGGTTCGTAATCGGGAAGCCAAAGATCGTGCGTATCCAAAGTGGTGTATTCGGTATCGGAAGATGCCGCCGAAGAAGAATGCTGGTGTCGCGGAGTGGTCTCCGAAGACGGTATCGAAGACACGTTTATGGCCAAGGAGGCGTGATGCGGCAAACCGCTCGATCCGGTCGTGGGACTGTAGCGACGACTAGACGGCAAGTCGGTCGAATTGCTTCGAGTCGTTATGAATTTCTTCCACGTGTATTTACGTTCCGGAGTCGATCGTCCTGCGATATAAAAAAAATATACGTACAGGAATACGAGACGAGTATACGAAGAGAGCAGATATATGTGTGTGTGTATCTAAGGTGGACGTACTCGTTGACGAATTCGACGTCCAACCTTCGCTGGTGCTCCATCCGTTGGGCTGCGGCGTTCCGAGATTTTTACGCTGCACGTCGAGTAGCCGTACCGTCAACCAGTACGTAACCAGCATTACGACCAGAGGTATATAAAAACTGACGATCGAACCTATAACTCTGTAGGCCGGATTCGGTATTTGACAGGTGCCGTCAATCAGCAACGAATCGTAATCCTGCATGCGCCAAACATAATATAAAGTATACGTATAGCAGCAATTATATTACTACGTATTGTTATAGGCCATATAATTTATAATAATATATTGTGTTCGTAATGTATAATATCGAACACATATAAATGTATTTTACGACGTGTACGGTATACTGATAATCGCACCAATAACCTCGTACACGACAAGCAGAAAGGCGAGGAACATCCAGTGGCTGACAATGTTCGCGATTCGATTTGAAAAAAAAAAAAAAAACGCACACACTCGCACACGTTTGCTACAGTATATAGATCAACGTAGTATAATATGGTATTTTAGCATTTTTACCTACCACGTTTTTGGGGGGAGGGGTAGTGGAGGACGTGGCGATGAGGTGCAAAAATGACACGTTTCATTTACACTAAAATGGATATTCGCTATCTGATATCGTGTTGTAGGTATATAACGTACCTAGCCTACTTACATGTACACGAGCGACGCAACACGATAAATGGAGACGGTTGTGTGGCACCCCTGCACCCTGCTCCATACGACGGTGACGTAGGGTTTTTATGACAATGTTCTGTTCTCGTTTGATTACAAATCACCTGGCTAGAGTTCACGAAAATCCATCTAGCGGATTTCGATTTTTGATTTGACGCTGTTCCACTCGTTTCGACACAACTTCATCGTTTTCTCTCTCTCTCCTTCTCTCGTATACCTCGAACCACGTACGTGTACATTGGATTCGATTAATGAATGCGATAGAGTAGCACTATTAATTCTCTTCGTGAAACTTCGCGAACTCGTGTCCGGTCGAGGCGCGTCAACCTTCGTGTAACTCATTACCTATCGTGTCGCCAGTGTTTTTAATAATTTGTTGATGTGTGTTTAATACGTAGAAGGCCGAGCGATGCGGGGCAATTGAAAAATTGATCTGTTTTTCGTACGAATAAGATTGTTATTGTCGTGTTTTGCATATTGATGCCTTGGATCCCCTTGCCAATTTTTAATTTTGATTTTGTTCTTTATATGTATTGGCGCCCAACGTGGGGCACGAACCTACAATCCTGAGATTGAGAGTCTTATCAATTTTTGATTTGGATGATTTTTGAAAAACGATCAATTTCATCAATTTTTTCGAATTTATCATTTTTTGAAAAATATTCGAATTATCTATTTTCGAAAAATTGGGGCAATTTTCAAAAATACCATTGATTTGAAAAAATTTTATTCCCAGTAATTAGAAAAAAAATCAAAATTTTTTCAATTTTTTCAAAATTGTTATTTTCTGATTCTTTCTCATTTTTTTGAATTCGTGATAATTAACTTTTAATTAGTACATGCTCTTTTTTGGAGGGGAAGAGAGGGGAGGGGATAAGTGAGTTTCATCAGAGAGTGAATGATTTTGGTGAATTTTTCATATTCCAAAGTACTGCTCTTGCAACTTGGAAATTTTTTGAACACCCTGTTTCTGGTACACTTCTGCTCTCTTTGTTTGCGTAATGTACGACTCGTCGTCGTCGTTCCATAAAAGTTTTTAAAATACGCTGGTAGTTTTTCTCGACGAAATCTCCGAACGTGAATGAAAAGTTACCCTATGGCCTGCGAAAAAAGAAGAAAAAAACAAGCGAAGATTTTTCTTCGCCCTGTTTTAATTTTTAGACGACATTCTCGCACCTAAGGCTATATCGTGTCGTTAAAAACGACAATTTTCTGCCATAAAAGGTACGAATATTTCGTCGATAAAAAGCTAATTTCCAAGGAGCGGCGTCGGCGAAAGCGGCAGTGAGGCTGAAGATACGTACATACGTACGTAATGTACACTGCTGTATACGAGAGTCGACGCGACGTGATTCGATGCTGGCAAGAAGGGGGAGGCGGTGTCGAAAGAAACACGATAAAATTTCATCGTACCCCTCGAAGGTGCACGTGTATAGTACGAATAGCTTGATACGGACTTGGAGAAGTCGTATCCTCCGGCAAAGATAAGCTAAGTGTATGGACGATGATGCGGCTGTTGGCGCCCAGCGGCGAGGGGAGCTAGTCGTAGTCATCGTAAAAGGAGGGAAAAAATTACCCATAGGTAGCCCGACCAGGTGCTCATTTTGAAGGGAATTTTACGCGGAATTCAATCCCGCAAAGGGAAACTTTTTAAGAGTTTTCCTTCAAAAGTTACGCCATTTAGAAGTGAAGAAGAAAAAAGATGAAAAAAATCTCGAGAAAATTTGCCTCATCGCCGCGTCCTTACGTTGGAAACTTTTTTCGCTTTTAAATTGACGTAATTCTTATGGCGTGTGTGCGGTTTACTGTGTAGTTTAGTCGACGGCAGCTTTTATAATCGAATTGGACGCGTATAAAATTACCAGTTTGGAAATCAGTGTACGCTATTCATTTCGTACAGAGATGACTACGGACAGGCTGCAGTCTTCGTGCTCGATATTGGGTTTAAAAAACTTTCATTTTTGTTTACTTTTATCGACGTTTTCGTCTCAATATGTGTACGATGAGATTTGTACAAAAGGCATCGAAAATCACATACACCTACGCATCCGACGGCTGTATCAATTACCCGTCGAAATGGGGTGGTTTTTGCCTCCGGTTCAACTTCTCGTATTGCAGTAAATTACAACTTTACTCGCGACTAACTATACATATAAGACGGTATGAATTCGCAAAAGCACGGAGCTAAGTCGTCTGCGGATCCCCGTTTCAAAGGGACGCACGGTATTACATTTTAGCCCTGTTTTAATCACATTTCTCAGACGATATGGCGACGACGACGATGACGGTTTTCTTATTTTATTATTTACGAGAGCGATTCCAACATCGCGTCGAATTTCACCGGTTCGGGTTAACGCCATCGAAACTATACACAACTTTCAAGTTGCGAAGAAAAATTTTTCATTCGTATTATTCGTCCAAGTTTTATACAGCAGCGTAATTTCAAAATTATAGTCGGTGTTGTGTGCATAAGTTTTCGTCTCGCGGTTTAATAATTCATACGGTGTGTTTCTGATTTTCTGTGCGCTTAGTTTTCTTCGTTTTTATTTTTATTTTACTTCAATTTCTTTCTAATTTACTCGCTCAAGTCTGCATCTCGTACACACTCGAACGACCCCACATAGTCATCGAGGTCGCGTTCATTTTGGCCAATCGGTCTCTTTGGGAGGTCATGCGGTTACCTCACCAGCGTCTTCAATAAAAATATTATTCTCGCATTTACACGTCGAACGTAATGTAGTGTCGCCCCCTCCCCCTCTGCGCTGGAGGTAGGAGAGCGCCAGGAAAAAAAACACATCAATCCCCCAAGGTGAATTATTGACAGAAACATGGCAGCTGTAAATAACGCAAGATGTGCTACTGCTGCTGCCACTCACCCTCGCCTCGCGCAATTGTCAAAAATAATAAAATACTCGTAATAATAATACGCGCGAGAAAACTTTTTCTTTGGAGTGAGAAAGAGACGAGGCGGGAGAAGAACGCGAGAATCGATTCTTCTTCGTAATTCTCTCTCCTTTTCACTCAACCTTCGATATGAGGTTCTGTGTTCTTCCCCCTTGCCCGTTTTCAAGTACTTATGTAAGTGTATTGCATGAAAAAAAGCACCTAAGACGCTCGCAGCGAGAATAAATGTACCTTTATGTTTTCTAATTGAGTTATTTTACGTACCTATTTTTAATGTGACGAGATAGGAAATTTGTCTGTCAGTAATAGTATATTTGATAAAGGAATGAAGTTTCCAGAGTGAGATTCGAGGGATAGTCGTCTTGTAAAATTTATCAGAAATGAGAATTTTACCTGTCGAGCGTGCTGTAATGAAAATTTGGAGATTGAACATTCGAAAATGAAAAAAAGAAATTTAATGACGATAAATTCGATATGATGAAAAAATTGATAAAATTAGAAAATGTTACCAAGTGGGGATGTAAAACTTGAAAAAAATGAAGAATTCAGGAAAATTAAATTTTGATTAGTTTTTGAAATTGAGATTGAAAAAAAAATGGCGAAAAATGAAATAATAATTTTTTTCCCCGTAAAATTTGAAAATTGAAATGCCAAAAATTGTTAGCTATAAAGTTTGATCTAAAAAGATGGGGAAAAATTTATTAAAATGGTACTCTCGAAAGCTGGTTTTTGTCAACGTAGCCCCCTCCCCCTTGGCTTACTCCATCCATCTGTGGTAGTTTGACTCCACTCTGAGCAACCTCTTGCCAGGTGGGTGGAAGAGACGAAAAATTGCATTATTTATAACATTTTGGGTTATTTTGAAAACGATTATCGGCAACGTATGTAGCTCCCTTCCTCTTGACCTACTCTGTCTATCTGTGGTATTTTTAGTCCATTCTAAGCAACCCCTTGCCAGGTGGATGCGATGAAAAATTGCATCATTTATGGCATTTTAGGGTATTTTTGAAAACTTATTTTTGGCAACGTAGCACCTTTCCTCTTGACCTACTCGATTCATCTGTGTTAGTTTAAATCCACTGCAAATAACGTCTCAACAGGTAGGTGCTGCGAAAAAGGGGAATTTTACTCAAAATTTGTCGCGAAGGAGGTACTATAATTGATAAAGCTGGAAGATTTAAATCAAGCTAGAAATAGAACTTGAAGAAAGGCAAGAATTTGGGAAATTTTTTCAAAGAATTAGAATGAAAAATGGAAAAAGAAAAAAATTGCATTTTTTTTGTTAAATTTAAAAGTTGAATTATAAATGTTGAGAAAATTTGGAAATTATGCGAAAAATTAAATTTGCAATTTTTAACAAAAAAAAAAAAGTGAAAAGAAGGGAAGAGGAAAATCCGTTAAAAAATGCAGAAAATCGGTATGAGATATAACAGCAGTGTTACCAGTCTGTGTACGTATACTTCTCATATTTCGTATTCGTTCATACCTATGTTGGTAGATATTTGAAAATTGTCGCGTAAAATTGTATTCGTCCTGTTCCCCCTTTTTTTTCTCTCACGAAGGGAGATTGGTCGTGCGAACGAATCATATTTCAATTCTCGGCATTTGGCAACTTGTTAGTATCGCACGCGCGGTAGGTACCTACGTATTTACCAACAAATACCCAGTCGACTAACCGAGAATGAAATCTAGACGCGTTATGAGATTTTTGACTCGTCTGCTCGCGTACACATCACATACGTAGGGGATATTACTACAAGAGCTGCAGATTTTTCATTCTCGAAAGACTATTTGCTCGGGGCATGATTCGAATACACCATGCATATTGAATACGATATCATCTATACGTGTATCTAACCGCTATTTCGAAAAAAAAAAAAAGATTATAACGATACGCCTCGCTATACGTAAAGGTGTAGATAATATTGAAGAGGTTCGCAATTGTGAAAAATCACCGTAGCCCATACCGCATGTTACGGCAGTTTCTCGTGGGTACACGGTCACAAATACACCGCTTGCCATTGCATAACAATGCTCTCGAAGGCACGGTGTAGCTCACGTGTCAGTTGACAAAAAAAAAAGGAGAAAGGCGAGAAAATGTAACCAGTGGGTACGTCGCGTCATCGTAATTTATTTGTATTTACCGAACCGTATTGTCAGTCGTGCTATTACTATGTTTACAAGTGCTACCTGACGATAGATGGAATTTAGGCTCGAGCGTATTTTTTAAATGCATATAGGCGAGGCGTCGGAAGCCTCTCTCGACCTGCTATATTTTTCTGGGAGAGTAAAAAAGCTCGAGTTGTGAGGGGTGTTTTCATTACCACTTGACGGGGAAAAAAATGCAAAACAGTCGAGGTTACGTCGGTCAAAATATCGAGTAAAGTATTTTAGCCCGACGTGTGCGGTTATTAGAACGATATCCATGGTCAGTGCGAAAGAATTTGCGTAGGACGTAGTCGACAGGTCTCAAGGTTGTGAAAATATTCATCAAAGGTGGGCTATTTTTCGCTCGCTATGCTTATCAAATAAAACCACAGTCGCGTCGGACGCAAAAAATTACCTCACGAAGATATATACGTAGGTACACTCGTACGTAGGACGAGGAAAGAAAAAATATCAAGGTTCGGTTACGAAGCCAAAAAATGGCCAAAGCGTACAATAGTATCATTTTAAATAACGCTTGAAATGTGCCCGTATACGCGCGACTTTCCTCTTCTGTACACCTCTCTTTCTCTATCACTGGATATCAGCGTTCATACACAAACTACCGTATAACGGTATATACGCGGATATTTCTGGTACAATGTATGTACATGGCGATAGCGTACGAACCAGAAAAAAAAAGGATTTCCAACATATTTTTTCATAATAATAGGTTTATGACGATTCGCTGCTACAATATACTCTTGGTTATCCGCGTGACCAAGCTTTTTTTTTCGGTTACTCGGTCAAGATGAGATAGGAGATGTTTGCAAGAAGGGTCGGTTATATGGGGTAAAAAAAAGGACAGAATTGCGAGATAGAGTAAAAGAGAGTATTCACGTATAACAATGAGATATTTTTTGTTCGCTGTTTCCTGTGTCCGACTGCGGAAGGTTTTTATTCGAATTCGATGTTGCTTGCTTTTGTACTCGTACGTATAAAGACGACGCGACGCAGGTCATGGTTTTTTCAGGCAGCGGGAAGGGGACGAGCGCGAGATAATCCGGCGATAAAATTTTCACCATTGGGGTTTGTGCTAGAATTACATATAGTAGAAAAAAAACCTCACCTAAATACAAATAGCTTAGCTCTCTGGTTATTAAGAAAATGGCTCTTTATTGATAAGTCGACCTATTGGGTGCCAGAATCAAAAGCGAGTATTATACAAAGGAGGGATAGAGGGACGCAGATACAAACAGCGTTTATTTTTGATCAGTAAACACGCGGCGACGCGACGTCGTAAAAACGAGCAACCGTAAATATTTCTGCAGATTTGAAGCATGGTGTGGCGGAGGAGAAGGAGGAGGAGGAGGCAGGTTTCAGGACCAAGATGCGAAGCTCAGTCGAACTGCAAAGCGAGTTGTTTTGTGCAACGTATATAAAGAAAGCAAAGACCCAATGCGGCGAGAGAGAGAGAGAAAATTTCTCGCTTTATTCGCTGATTACCGTTATATACAAACCCGGACTAGGGTATGGTGTTTTAATAGCGACCGTGTACTCGGCATCGTCGAGCCACTACCTGTTGCCTGTGCGCTCGTCGAAGTATTATTCGTCGACTGACGCCAATTCGCCAGATATGAATCTTTGTGTGCTGAAATTCCACTTCCACTCGAAGCGTCTTCGTTTTATGTCTCATTCTTTCTCTCCGTGTGTTTGTGTACCGCGAAAAACGACTAGAAAATAGCGAGCTTTTGTCTTATCGGTGCTTGGCACTGAAGTTAGTGGATCTTTTGATGATTAAGTCTTTTCAAAAGCCACGCCGCCGGTCTGTTGTATGGTTTCAAGTCGAGTAGCTCGGTGGAGGAAAAAAAAAATTGAAAATGGTCCGTGAAGGCCGTAGAGAATATTATTGGATGTGGGCGAATTTGCGGTCGTATTGTCGTATTTATAAGAATCATAATTCTGCGTGATGTCCTCGCTGCTGGATTCCTTCTCACGTACGGTTCGCTGTCTTCATTCGTGGGCAGTACTCGATTTCGTTTGAGAAAGCGTAGGCATTTTAATAGTATGGAAATTACGGTAGAATTTTTTTCCACTTCGGAGATTTCGTTAACGGTTGGTCGAATTGGGAAGTTTTCAGCCTGTTTATGGCACGATTTTTCTTCAAATGTGTGGTAACTTGTGGAGGGAGGGCGGTTATAGGTTTAAAAATAATTGAATGCTTTGAAATCGTAGTTTTGTTCGAGTTATTCAAGGTCTGAGTAGTTTATTCACTCGGTATAGTGAATTTCTGCAGGAATATCAGCTCCTGGCGCAGAAGTATAGGGTAGAAAGCAACGTGAAAATGTCGCTGAAACTGCTGAAAGTCACAATTTGGTTTCATTAATTGTTGCTGGAGTGATTTTTCGAGTAGTGCTGAAAATTGTATGGTTGGTTGTGCACCCAGCTTCTAGAACTTTCGAAAATTCCAAAAAATTGGTTTCATATGAAAGCCAAAAAATATGGGGGAAAAATCACGAACACGAGTCTGTTGTCATCTTAGGTTCAATTTTTACCACTCTCGTAGCTTTTACAGCTCCTGAAAATTTTGTTGGTTGTGCACTCACATTCTAGAAATTGTATCAGCTATCCACCGTGACCTACAGCCGTTTGAAAAATTTCTATAAAAATTTGAAATTGCCTAGAAAGGGCATTTGGGTGCAATTGATGGTCCTCAAAAATATTCTAAAAAAATCCAAAAATTCGATAAGTTGTGCACTCGTGTTCTAGAATGTTCTTTTTTTCTCTTATAATATTCAAAATGAGGCATCAGGAGGAATTCTTTCGGTCAAGTAGGTCGCTTAGTCTCGTGCATGGAATTCCTCTTACGCTGAAATTTACGATTACAAAACGTCCGAACATTTTTTCTAATTATAGTTTTAAAAATATTACATCACATACGAGTATATCTCGCCAACAATACGGTCGATCGTAGCGAAAAATCGTACAATAACGAAACCGTGGAAAATTTCTTGCCGCGTAACTTTATCCATTAGTCATTTTTTGCTGGAATGAAACGTTCTCCCTCTAGACAGGGCTAAAGTATAGGGCAAAGTGGTGCTTATGTAAGTAATTGGATGACCTTGCCTGGTCCAATTGCTTCGAATAACCGTACAAGATGCTACAGATCAAAAGTACGTTGATGAAATAATTCATCCGACGCGTCGCGTCGACGTCAATTTTCAAAACAGATAGAGCAGCTCGCTCGAGCCAAGTTGCCCGAACTCGTCGAGAAATCCACCATCGCCGGATAGGGCGCGTTGAAAAAAATTACGTGTGGTTAGGATTGCGAAAGTTGACTGGGGTAATTTGTAATTCGAGGCAAATGCTCGTCGGTATATGTGTGCGTGTGTCGAGCCACCTTCTGTTATACACGAGTACATCTTCTCTGACCAAAGTAGAAAGTTTATTTCATACAATGAAAGTTTGCTTCGTGGGGCGAGAAAAAGCCGCCGAGTGAAATATTTGATTTGTACACGTTTGGTGCGCCCGTTTTGATGAGGTGCCCCCTTTTTTTTTCTTCATGCCTTGAGAATACTTCTTTCTCCTGGTACCCCATCGATTCGTACGGTATTTTCTCGTTTGTTATTGTATTAGTACGTATGGAGCGGAGAAAAAAATGATGTTCGAAGGCCGGAACGTGGATAATTGACGTGATTTAGTTTACGTTAGATCATCTGAGAGACGAGCTTGCGAACGTGGCGTAACGTAAAATGAGCAATCGACTGAGATTTTCGTTCGTATGTGCGAGAATGTTGTATTATTTATATACCGTGGACTATCCGCGCGGTGAGATACTTAGAGGAGGGAAATTTGGCGAGAAGCTGCAGCGCACCGAGGAGGGTTAAATAAAGGAGATGGAATGAACAGGAAAACTATACCAGATAAATAATGGTTAACCGATGTTGGCGTATAGAGGAGAATGTCAACAAGGGTGTTATTTTTTTTTTATTTTTGGTTCGCCCGGTACCTACGTACCTACGTTAAAATAGCACCGATGTATAATATAGAGAACGAGTGAGGGCCAAAATAAAAAAAAAAGAAAGAAAGGAAAAAAAAGGTAAAATATATACGCCACCTCGCGCGCCGCCACTTTTGCTCGCGTATATATTCGGACTCATTTTATAAATTTATTTTCAAGTCGTTTAAAATTACGACCCTAATTTTAAAGGCATTTCAGATAGATAATTTTTGAAGGGAGGAAAAACTTTATAGTACTTCACGATTCGGCTGCGCGCTGCTCCGGAATTGCTTTCGCTATACGCGGCACACCGTTCGTGTATTAATATTTCATCGAAATATATTACCTATTTCATGAACGTGTAATATTATTTCTTAAATTACAACGACCGAAACTTTTTTATAGCTCGAAGCATGCGCTCGCTATACGAATAAATTTATTTGTTCAAATCTCACCGTATCGATTCGCCCCTTCTTCCTCTTCCCACTTTTTTTTTGGTTGTTTTTCTTACGTTTACCTGGCTCTCATGGTCCCTCTTCTCCTCGCTTCCCCTATATCTCGGTCTCGTGTATCGTATTCGTTCAGATTGTGCAATTTCATAAGTAGGTAAATTTTTTTCGCGTAAGGTGACACGATGCGGCGCGACCGTGTTTTTTTTTTTTTAGCCAGAGCAACACGTTGCAAAGGCGTTGATTTAATATTTTCGCTGCTTTTTGACGACGAAGACGTGATACGAGGCACGCGTAGTAAACAGGGAGCATTCCGTGATTGGAATATTTTTCGTTGCGACAATTTTCATTCGATTAGGGAGAAGAATGGCGTGAGATTTGCGTATGCACGAGGTTGTGAAATGGAGTATTCTTGGGGATGGGTTTCATTGAATTTGATGCATTTGCACGAGCCATCGTGCGTGGTTAAACGACGAGTAAAATTTGTATCCGAGTTGGGTGCATGCATTACGAGGTGGCGAAAAAAATTGGAGGGATTCCTCCATCCCCCCCCCCCCCCCCTCTTTTAGGCAGTTTTCAGTAAGAGTGATTTTTTAGAAATTCAATTTAGGAAAATTTTTTTTTGGATTTGAATTTTTTGGATTTTTTTTTTCAAAATTTGAAAATCTTTTGAAATGAAATTTTTTTGGTTTTTCAATTTTTTCATAATCTGGAATTGAAAAAAAAATTCATTAAGCATCGAGTTTTGAAAAAAAAATTCAAAGTTCAATTTTTATGAATTTTTTCAATTTTTTCAAAATCATTTTTTTTTCAAAATGCTGATTATTAAATTTTTTTGAATTTTTTCAAAAATTTAAATTTTTTACTTGAATTAAAATTTTTTTTCCAATTTGTTTTGAAATCTGAAATTTTAAATTTTTTTTTTACTGCCCAGTTCAAAAAAAAAATTCAGAAAAAAATTTTCGTTTGGATTTTTTGACTTTTTTTTTTCAATTTAAATTTTTTAAATTTTTTAAAATTCATTTTTTCAATTTTTTTCACGAACGAGTTTTTGAAAAAAAAAAATATTTTTATGAATTTTTCTAATTTTTCCATGATCATTTTTTTTTTTGTTTTTTCAAATGATTAAATAAATTTTCTTCATGAAGTTGAAAATTTTTTTAGCGTGAATTTCCTGCTAATTGGCCGAAGAATATTTTTTGTTTTTTTATTTTATTGATAAAACGAAAAAGAAGGGAAAACGAACAAAAATACGAAGCAGCAAAAAATATCTAAACAACGTGCCTCAGCATTAGTCACGTAAAACACTTTTCGACTATTTCCACACAGCAAGATCGGAGCTTGCTCGGAGGGTAGCGAGGGTATACCTACCTGCACAGTGCACATAGCCGATCAGACACGCAACGATTCTCTGCCCTTTCCTTTCTTTCCGACGTATTACGAACGCTCTAAAAAGGCAGAACCGAACGATTTAATCGAGACCTCCTCCTGCACCACCACCAGTACGTGCACAGTATCAGTATACGATTTGGCATACGTTTAATATAGGGTAAACGGAACGCGAAAAAGATGAGCTTTTAAAAGCAGGTCTGGTCGAGGCGAACTTGGACGGGCACGCTGGCAAGGGGCGAGAAGGAGCGAAGAGGAAAAGCCATACCTTGTACTATGGTACATCCGTCTCGGTCGCGCCGCCTTCTTTTACACGCAGTATATTACGTGACGGCAGTTTAGAATACACGAATTTCGCCAAGCTTATCGGCAATTTCAGGCGCGAATGTAAATTGGCTTTAAGTAAAGGAGTAGCTTGAGAAGCGTCAAATGAATGATTAATCGTTTCACGACGTTGCAAAAGAGAAGGTTCGCGTCGCGTCGGTTCCGGCGAAACCAAAGTCTGGCTGGGACGGCTGCTCGAGGTACGGGGCGAGTGTTCAATTTTAGACGTTTTATAGACTATGCTATCGGGTAGAAAATTTTCAGAGAATGCGTAAAAATATCTTCTTCGTGTACGTTGATCCGTGCCATGTAGGGTACGACGACGAATAGACCTACGAGAATGTACGTAGGTGAAATGCCTGAACGAAAACGAAAGACGAGAAGTAAATTTTCGAAGCTGAGCTGGTACTTACCTACTCGGCTGATGTAGACGCCTTTTTAAAGATATTGCTGTCGGGAGATTTTTGACGATGAGAGAAGGTTGAATTGCGATGGCACGAAATTGGCATATGGTTTTGTGTGTTTTCCAAAAGACGAATTTCCACGTCGTCGATTGAATGAGAAAAAAATTCATACTGGAAAAGAATAGAGCAGCAGCGAAAAGAGAGATATCGATCGTTGGTGATGACAATGACAAGGCTACTAACTCCGTCACTTTCTCCAGCACCATAACCACCACCACCCTTATCATCTGGCGCAAATATAGTACAAGCAAAGAGTCGAAGAATGATATAAAAACGAGATTTTTTTTTTCCTAAATAATACGAGAAAAAAGCTAATTGTGTAAGCGATGGAATCGGCATGGCAAAAATTGAAGAGAAAATTCTTTTGATATTTTTTAGCGCATAGTACGAGTTCGTCGAGCAGAGGAGTAGCGCCGCACCGATGATATTTTCGAACTCGAGTCAGCCTCTTTCGACTGTCAAAAATTTTAATGAATCATTTCTGCGTGTATTTTTTTTTTTTGTCCGCTTCGACTTGGCATTCGTCAGCGTCGTACCGTATTTCCTGCTCGTTTTATAGTATTTTATTTTTCATTTTTTTTTATCGTTAAGGATTTCGCTTATTTCAAAGAAATTACGAATACCTGCTCGAAATGCGCGGAAGAAGGGAAATATACCTACTCTTTAACGTAATAAAAATCAGTTTTTTATTCGAGTGGGTCGTCGGTATTCTATACGATTTCCTTTGCGAGCCGGGCCCTGCTCAGATATCGAATACTCGCGGTGCTGCTTTTTTTTTTTTTTTCGCTTCGCTAGAAGACGAAATACGATACGTGACTGGTAATGTTGTTGGAGATTACGTATGCCGAGTGTATACGCGTATACAAGCCGAGACGTATGTATATGCAAATGGTTTATGAAAATTTTTCATCTCGTTGGCCGCCTCGAATTCGAGAGGATCATCTTGAATGATTTAATGCGAATAAATAGTATCGCAGAGGATTGAATACGCTTCGGTAATGTCGACGAATCGCGTAAACGGCGTGTGTTCGAGATTGTGCATAGATGCAAGTCGAAGTTGGTGTGTGGGTGAAGGACGATTGTATAAAGAGGTATTTTTGCATGTTTCATGAACGTATATATGGCGAAAAGTCGTCTTTTGTTTTATGTACATTATTATTGACAGCTGGTAAATGTGTATATGTCGATGTACATATGTGGCGTGTGGTACACGTCGATATTGATGGCGTATACTATAATACGTACCTGGAACTGACTTATTCGATTATTGATTCTAGGGCGATTTTTTTCAATCGATCTTGGCGATCGTTGAATGTTTTTCTTGTACGTTTTTTAAAATGAAAATTTGGTAAATATTTCTAAGAAAATGCCAAACGGTGAACTAATGTGAAAAATATTGTTTTTTATGTTTCAGGTAAGAATACACAATTGTCAAAAATCCATACATTATTACATCATAAGGTTCCTACGTCGTCACTGAGACAAAAAAAAAAAAAAAATCGTGAGTAAATATTCAGACTCGAAATACACGTAGATAATATGATAGAAGAGCGGAAAAGGTATGTTGTGTACGTACTTACATGTAGGTTGAGAAATTGAGAATTGATGAATTTTTTTTTTTTCATCGTCGAAAAATTTCATACGCAAAGAGCACGTACTATACGCGACGAGCTGTATATAGAAGGCATCCCACGATCTCGGAATTGTCATTTATATACGCTGTGATGGTATTTTTTACGCGAACCGAAATAGGAATATTATGTGAGATGCGAAGGTGGTAAATATACGATGACGGGAGATGTTTGCAAAACAGCTTTGATGATATATCGAAAATTGTACGTATGCAGATGTCGCGTCATCGCCAGAAGGAAACAAAAAAATTGAAATGTTTGGGTGTAAAATTTATTGAAAACCGAGCTGCCTACCTATTATGAATTTTTTCGGTGGCGTGGATCGAGTAATACATAGAGATAACAGGAAGAAGGGTATTTTAGGTGGGTGGTGAAAATGAAAAAAACGTTTATATTTATTCATTTGTTTTTTCGATTTTTTTTTTGCGTCGTTTTTTTTGTTGATGCGCAATATTTTCACAATTTTCGCGAATTCCTAAATTATTTTCCCTCGAATGAAAATACAAAAAGATTTCATTTTCTGGGCCGAAGAATTTTTTCCTTGAAATTTTCTTCTATATTGTTATTTTTCTTTCATTTTTTTCGAGTGTTCGAACATTCTTTTGAATATTTGAAAAATAATTCAATTTTCAGTTTTTTTTTTCGATTTTTTGGTAACTTTTGTCTCGAGTACTAAAATTTTTTGAAAAATTTATTTTCTGCACTTTTTCTAAAATTTCTATGGCATAGATTTTTCTTCTAAAAAAATTTTTATTCCAAAATCCCCCCCCCCCCCCCCCCCCCCCCCCCCCCCCCCCCCCCCCC
>FIZT01058973.1:0-11049 GCA_900065295.1 Paracoccus marginatus | reverse complement strand
TTCCCCTCATAAAAATTGACAATTTTCTCCAAAAATTGGCATCATGATTTTCATCCAAAGAAATTGATAATTTCTCCCTCCAAAAATTGACACCCTCCCCCACCCCAAGAATTGACATCCCCCACCCAAATTGACATTTTTCCCCTTCAAAAAAATTGACATTTTTCCCCTCATCAGAAATTGATAATTTTTCCCTCCAAAAAATTGATAATTATTTTTCTCTAAAAAATTGACATTTTTCCCCTCAAAAAATCGACTTTTTCCTCCAAAAATTGGCACCCCTTCCCCAATTGACATTTTTCCTTTCACCCCCTCAAAAAATTGATTAACTTCCCCCTCAAAAAATTACCATTTTTCCCCTCATAAAAATAGACAATTTTCTCCAAAAATTGGCATCATGATTCTCATCTAAAGAAATTGATAATTTCTCCCTCCAAAAAATTGATAATTTTTTTCCTCTAAAAATTTGGTTTTATTTTTTCCAAAAAATTGACATTTTTTCTTCTTCTACCCTAAAAAAACGACATTTTCCTCCTAACATATTGTTTTTTTTTCCTCCAAAAAATTGACATTAACTTCTTTCAAAAAAATTCATAATTTCTCTCTCCAAAAAACTGACAATTTTTCAGTTCAATTTTCTTTCCCAAATATTGACACTTCTCTTCAAATAAATGAAGATGCTTCCCTCAGAGATACTTTTCTTGACACCCTACCTCAACAAATAATATTTTTCGCCACTATTCCCAGAAATTGACACTCTCCCTCGTAAAATCGATTCCCTTTCTGGAGAGTGAAAATTTTTTGTCAAATCAAATTGACATTTCTTCTTTCTCTCATCGATAAGATTGCCATTTCTTCTCAAAAGGATGACGATGCTTCCCCAACTTAAAATCTTCCTCCCAAAAAATGACGGTAATTTTCTTCCTTTTTTTCCAGAATTCTGCGATATCCCTCACCTTGAAAATCAATTTTTTCCATATCTGAAATTCGCCAACGTCGTAAAGTATATCGGTTTAAAAACTGGACCTAAAATCGCGTCGGTTTTACCATAAAAATAGAACAAACCTAATTACAAGCAATACGTATTTTATGAATCGAAAAGTAAAAAAAAAAACACAAGAAGAATGAGAACGAGCAGCAATTAAATGAATGAGACGGAATCGGATTCATCCGACACTCGCCCCGCGTCCTTCCTTCCTGCTGCGGGCCTTCTTTAACGGTTTATTAATTTAATACCAAATGATCCGTGACCCGCCGCGACGTCGTGAACGCTGGGCGGCGAGACGTGAGAGACGGGAAGAATTTACAAGACGATGCGAATGCGATTTTTCATCAATCAATTTCGAAACGTACGTCCGTCGCCACCGTCGTTGTCTTTGTTACGTCGTCATTTTGCTACATAATGGCTCGCTCGCCTCTCGTCCTTTCAATGCTTCATTTTCGGTTACACCTGCCTGCGCCGCACAGCGGTCATCGGATACTTTTCACTTTTACACGAGTATACATAATATTGTACAGGTACACGACTGATCGATGAACCAAAAAAAAAAAAAAAAAGGAAAAAAATGCTAAACATTGCTCTAGGTCTCAACACTGGACGATCACGCCGCGCCGCCATAATACAGCAATTAATTAAAGCCGGGCCATATTATATACCAATCCGGTTCATTAATGCGCCTACGACGACGAGTAAATTAAATATTATCGCGCTACGAGATATGGGCGTGTGTCCGTTCGCACGTTCGTTCATCGATCGCAGCATCGTAATCGTAAACGTGTAATTTTAAATCGCCCAAATGTATTTACCCTAATTTTTTTCCTCTTTGACGTATACCTAGCGATGTTTTGCTTCTTTGCGGTTGGTGTATTATTCTTTTCGGGCTCGAATTAAAAATTCAAGACAATTACGAGTGGGAAATCGGTATACGAGATGAAGCGAGAGGTATTTAGAACACGATGATTTTAGGCGTTAATCACCGTGCTTATACAATTGCGTAAGGTTGTTTTGATAACTTAATTATACGAGGTGGTTATAAGCTCTTCTAGGAGGAGATTCGTTGATCGTTTTTTTCGCTATACTTTGGTCCACGATAGATGATTTTATCCTTCATTGGTCGCATTTTGAAGAGTCATCGGTCACATATTACGAATCGTTCGTGGACGAATTAATTTGCTAATTTTGGAGAATCATTCGCGAACGAATTTTCATTAAAAATTGAAATTCTTGAATAATTGAAAAAAATCAAAGTCAGTGTGTAGTGAATCGTTCGCGAACGAATTGACCTGTCACTTCAAGTGAATCATTCGCGAACGATTATTCATTAAAAACGAGTTCTCGGATCGTTGAAGAAAAAATCAACATCAGTATGTAGTGAATCGTTCGCGAACGAATTGATCTGTCACTTCAAGTGAATCATTCGCGAACGATTATTCATTAAAAACGAGTTCTCGGATCGTTGAAGAAAAAATCAACATCAGTATGTAGTGAATCGTTCGCGAACGAATTGATCTGTCACTTCAAGTGAATCATTCGCGAACGATTATTCATTAAAAACGAGTTCTCGGATCATTGAAGAAAAAATCAACGTCAGTATGTAGTGAATCGTTCGCGAACGAATCAATCCGTCACTTCAAGTGAATCATTCGCGAACGATTTTTCATTAAAAACGAGTTCTCTGGTCATTTGGAAAAAATCAACGTCTGAATCGTTCGCGAACGAATCATTTTGTCGCTTTGAGTGGATCATTCGCGAACGATTTTTCACTACAAAAGGCTTTTCAGGTCATTGAAAAAAAAATCAACGCCATTACAATGAGAATCGTTCGCGAACGACTCGAATCGTTTCATTCGGTGAATCGTTCGCGACCGATTTTCAAACTGATGATCAACTTACAAGCTACAGGTGAACGAAACTTGGATCCACGCGCGTCACTCCCTTCAGTGAACCCGTTCGCGACCGATTCATTCGCACAATTCGATTCAAAATTGATTCTTCACGCTAGCAGAATGACTCGACTTTGAATTCTGCTCGATCATCGTCTCGTATTAGCTCAATATATCACCCGAGTACCGTCAAAGCGACTTCAACCGAGCCAGCGGGATGGGAAAAAAAGCGTAAACGTTCAAATAATGATAATATAAGCGAAGTAACGCCCGAGGAGAAGCGAGAAAAAACTTTATCTGGCCGACGAATAAACATACTCGCGTTAATTACGCCATTTATAGTTAACGCCGCAGACGAAGATAGATATGAGGTAGTAATGCGAGAGTAGCGCCGACGAAAGGAGGAGAGAAATCTATGCTTTTCGTATGTATGTATATACCACTCGAACTGGTTATAGAATTCGTTTTTTTTTTTTTCAACGTTTCGACGAGAATTTTTGCGGTATATTTTAGCATCTTCGAACGTGTAAAATGAGAAATTCCTTGTGGCCAATGTGTCGAGCATTAAATGAAATCCAACTGAATCAGAAATCAACAAAAAAATCACCAATATACGAGTCTGGTTCAGAAGATCATAATATTATTATCGCGTATATTCCCCACTAGTAGGTACACTTTTCCATCCTCTCGTACCGCATATACGTACTCTTACTCTTCGGACAATAAAACCGCAAACAGCAAATATACGCTACTAACTGCTCGCTATTAGCTTCATTTTGCATATAATAAAACGTTCTATTCGGCTGGCTGCCGCTCCTGCATGATGAAGCTTACCAAACCTACCATTCTTTAGACTATACGTACACCAAGCACCAGCACATGGACAGTGCATAGCACAGAAGCAACACCAGGTTGGATCTTTTCGATCATGTAAGTACGTACACGAAGACGATGGCGGGGATTTGCGGCGAGCGAGGGCGTGCAGGCGATAGAATGAGCAACAGTGGCCGTCCTGGATCGATTGAGGAAAGGTGAGACGATACAAGGGGATACGACGAGCGAGGCAGGTAACAGGTAACTCTATACACTTACATACACACTACACCGTACTCGTAAGTAGGTACACTATTCGTGTATTGTAAAGCATTATCGTTGTTATATTATTACTACACGTCGTCGTCGTATGATTATTTCAAGACGACGACGACGACGACGACGACGACGAAGAAGAAGAAGAAGAAGATGGTGAGTAAGTATAAGTAACCATTATTACGTTGATACATGACCACAAGCGTGTGTAAGTGTACATGTACAATTGTACATGCAGCAGCTAGTGCCAGGTTTACCATTATAGCGTGTCTCTGAAGCGTTCTTCTGGACAAGTTTTAGGGTCGCCTTCTTTTTTTCCACTCTAGTTGCGATTTTTTTTCTTCAACGAAACACTCATTTTGAAACGAACATACATCGACGGTCGCACAAATGATTCAAAAAAACGATTCGTGACACTGAACGAAACTCCGATAGAGTGAATTTCCAACACCAAAAAATTATTCGACTGAGAAACCACCAAATCGTCACCTATTTTGAAAGAATCGTTCGCGAACGACTAAAAAGAATCACTCGATCGATCAAATCGTTCGCGAAAATATCAAAAACGAAGATACGAGACCGAATCTCAGATGCAACGTAAAATTATAATTCAAGTCGGTCGTTCGTAAATGATTCGATCAAACGATTCATAGTATTCAAATGAACGATTCGTTCGCGAACGAATTTATGAAAAAACGAATCATCAGAATCGAATTTGTTCACAACAATTTCGATCATTTTCACTCGTTCGTTCGCGAACGATTCAAAAAAATCGAATTCGAAGTTCGAACAAACGATTCGTTCGAGAACGAGTTTCCAAAGCACGAATTATCGAAAATCCATTCGTTCACCGACGATTCTGACAATATTTTGGGCCCCGTCGTTTGCGAACGATTCACACAGAAACGATTTGCTCCGTTCGTTCACTGCCATTTCATTCGTTCGCGAACGAACGAACCACTCAATCGAAAATTCAAGGCATTATTCAGCAGTCGTTCGTGAATGATTCAGAAAATTGAATCCGAAGTTCGAACGAACGATTCGTTCGAGAACGAGTTTCCAAAGCACGAATTATCGAAAATCCATTCGTTCAACGACGATTTTGGCAACATATTGAACCTCTTCGTCCGCGAACGATTCACACAGGGCCGGCTCATTTCGTTCGTTTATCACCATTTTCACTCGTTCGTTCGCGAACGATTCACTAAATCGGGAAATGAATCGAAAATCTAGCCAATACTCCGCAACCGTTCGCGAACGATTCAGAAAAAATCACACGATTCGTTCACGGCCGAGAAAAAAACCATTCTGACCGAATTACGACCACCGTAGTATACGAACGATTCTCATACAACCGATTCACTCAAGCCGTTCACCCATTTCCACTCGTTCGTTCACGAACGACTCCCCCAGTCACGAAACGACCCGAATAAGCGACCGGAATCGTGCCATTTTCGTTCCTTCAGACGATTCTCTCGGCACTTTTCGTTCGCACTTCGCACCAGAACGATTTGTTACCGCAATTATCGCGTCGGTTATTAATTAAGATTTACGCCAGCGTCGTCGGCCCCGCCCAGCCACCATTCTTCGTCGCACTCGTACCGGTGAAATAGTTAATTAATCGAGTCGACTATTCCATTTAAGTTTATTTTTCGTTACAAATTCCACTTTACAACAAACCGCGCTCGAGTAATCATCATTATGTACGGTGTATATTTGTCGTCTTTCGTGCCCCGCCTATCGACGCGTTTCACCTCAAGTAGTCCCAGTAGACGAATTAGTCGTTTCTGGCGAGAAAGGAAAAAAAAAAGGAACACCGCCACTCCATGCCCTGCGCACAGATCCCACAGTGAGAGAGAGTGAGAGAGAAAACAAACGACAAAATAAATAATAAAAACAAAAAGACGTGTAAATAAAAAGACTAAATAATACAACGACACGTTACTTACATATGTTACCCAATGACTGAGGCGGAGCAGGGGGGAGGGGGGGACTCGGGCATTCTAACACGCTGATATGGACGTCCGTGAAATGTGCTCGGCTCGCTTGTATGGCACTCTATAGACTGAGTACGAGTACGAGTACACAAATAATGTACCTACAGTCGTACGTACGTATATGTATGTATGTATGTATTACAACAACAGTGCCATTACGTTATTATTGGGTTTCTTAAATGGCTTTATTTGCGATCGAGCTACTCGTTTCGTGTGGTGTATATTTTACACACCAACTTGTAATACGACCATACCAAACCATACCATACGACGTATCCTCGAACCTCTCGTCTAAAAATTACCTACACACGAGAAGTTCTGCAGCAGTCGTCGCTCGTCGCTGCGTGAAACGACGTCCCCTAAGACTGGTACACATACATACACACACACAGACGGTGCGATGACAGGATAAAAGGGACGAGGCGGGCACAAAAATATTATATAATATGGAGTTTAGGACGACGTTAATAACGTACGTACAAGTCTTATTAGTCGTCGCACCTTCTCAATTTTCCTACACGGTTGGAAGGCAGGGTAAGAAGGGTGAGGAGGCCAAAATAAATCGTTTGAAAATCAAATATTAACTTTGCAACCGCGACAGAACCCTTCCATAAAGTTACTTTTTCGGTTCAGAGCAGAAGGGAGGCCACTGTTGATACAGAAATTACCGAAAAAAGAATTGAAAAAATTCACTTTCCAGTAAAGCATGTTCTCCTCGTTCTATCGATTTGTGTATCGTACCTGTACACCCGACCAGGACGAATTCGACGCTGCGATATTAATCCCATGTGCGGCGATACGATTAAAAAAAGCAATCCCTTCTGAAAAGCACTCCAGCTTAAAGAGTATTTGGCGGTGTAAAGAGGTCTAAAGAATTAAATGGTCTCAACCTTCGTCTCGTTTCACCTGCGCGTACGTACGAATAAAAAAATGTTTCTATGTATTTTCTACGTAGGTACCAATGTTGTTATTGATAAACCGCTTCTACAAATACTAAAAAACGAGTTACTACGTATGCTCGAATCTCATTAATAAAGACTGTAGAATGGTATCGGATCGGGACGATTACGTATACGAAATTAATTTAGTCGCGTCGCGGGCTCGGCTTGGAAGTAGCTAAACGTAAAGCGGCCGCAGCGCGGCTACCAAAGACCTTACAGAGGCGAGGAGGGGTATCGGTGGATACTTACGTCGCGGTACTGTAGGCCGCCGCCGATAAATACACACATAATGACGAGATTTCCTCGCGGCCACTTTCTTTTAGTATTATTTCAAGGTTGTCGATCATTTCGTTTTAATTTTTGGAATTTTTAAAATCTGTGAAAAGTGTTAAGAAATTAGGCAGATTAATCGGAAGAATGTTCTCGCGCGAGTAATATTTACAATGATCGAAGCGAAAGAATTCCGAGTGAGTCGGCTGCGTTCGGCGGACTCTTACCTCGTACGACCGGGTTTAATTACCGCCGAGTAGGTACCGCGATCGATAGTAAAAATTTCCTACTTTGACAAACGTTTTAACAATCGTAAAGTACACGTAATTAATAAGCCCGTAACACGAAAACTTTACGGGTGGGGGAGTGCGGGGTGAGAGGCAGAGAGAGAGAGGAAGGAGACCGTAAAAAATTCTCGGTTCGCTGAAACACATATTATCAACACGGTTTACGCCTTCATAGGTAAAATTTACGACTGTCGCGGCGGCTATATATTTTATAAAAAGTGCAATAAGCTTGATAACGAGGTATTAGCGGTATACGCGCTCGGTTTGTGGGCAAAACCGACGCAAAATTCTTACATTACGATGACTTTCGATCGGTTCGGAGCAGCCGAACTCTGAAATGATTTCCTAATGATTTTTGATAGATATCGCAGCGAATGTTGTTATCGAGGTGGTGGTGTTTCTACGCAATTCGTACGTATGTACCAGCACACAAGTAAACAAAACACCCGAAATGGGGCTCTCGACGTACCGACCGGAGTAATAAAGATTACTAATCGATAGGTGTAGTGACTCAACCGTATACATAGGTGATATATACGCCTATTCAATGCAACAACGTCGAAAAAAGTACGAAAACAGTGATATATAGGTACATCTCCCGTCACCTTCTCTGCTGGCCATAAAAGAACACCTTCGGTATTAGGCTACGTAAAGGAATACTCGACGAGTGAAGCAGTGAACAGCGTATCCGATTCGAAGCATCCATATCGGCTATCTAATCAAGGTGCAAGTTACCACTATTTTGCGAGATTATTGGCAAAACTTACTCGGTATATGGGATGCTGATTGTATACACGAAACACAACATTAACGTATTGTAATAATATCGAACTCGTTAGTTTACACACTGACAACAAGAATAGAACAAATACAAACTCGAACTGATTCGCACAAGAAACCGAACACGAAACAACACCACAAAACGAATAAAACTCACGAGCAAATTGCCACAAACATTATCAACACTATTAACACCCAAAAAAGCAATAAAGTGATGTCGGAAAATACATATTTTATAGATTAAACAAAGGAATGGCAGTCGAATAAACACTATTCACGTCCGAAATACAACGTAAAGTAAAGCTAAAACTAAACGTAGCGAAAATTGAATAAAAAAACACCAATGTACACGCAAATTAATTACACTTACACTGCAACTTTTATTTCTTTTTTGTTCAAATAAAAAGAAATTGAAACAACACAACACCTAAATGTTGGTAAGTAGATGTGCAAAATTGGTAATTTTTTACAAAAACGGAATTTAATTTTCTAACGTCGCCACCATTATGCGCCATTCAATCATACCAAAACATGACCGATTCATCGGTACGAGCACAGACTTACCCGGCCAGACGGCAGGTGACTTGGTCGAAAAGTTACATCCACAAAGCCAAATAGGTAGGTAAATAGAAAGTGTGAATTGTTTTTATTTTTTTTTCACAGTGAAACTGAACTTGGGGAAAATCTTTTTTTTTGTTAATGAAAAAGTAAGTTGAACACGTAATTAATATCCCAACCCCCTCGCCGTGCTACCGCACGGCTTGATTATTTGATTTGAAAACTAATTAGTTTGGTACTGCAAACAAATACTAAAAAGTTTCCTCGATCAATTAAAATTATATTCAATAATAATCACATACAAAGAAATATTATAATTTTTTAATCGAGAAAAAAAAACCATAACTTTCTAACAAAAACACTGATGTGTGTGTAACTAAGCTATACGATGGTAATAACTGTGTGAATATTATCTTCATAACTTTCATAACAGCAACAATATCCTCACATAAAATCATCATATTCATCGATCGTGTAAGCCGAAAATTCATCGTATACCTGCGACAAAAATGAAAAGAACGTTAATTAAAAATGATGAAACGATAGACTAATCCAAAACCGGAGTCAACTTACCATATCATTCTGTTCAACGCGTATTTTAGCTTTGCCTTTGCCTTTAGTTTTTTTGGTTTTTTCCGATTTTTCAACTTTCACTTTTTCGTTCAACATATTATCCATGTTCATTTTGAGTTTCTTCAAATCATTCGACGATACTAAAATGAAATAAAATAGAAGATATGGGACGAATATTTTTACTCTTAGATAAGCATAAAACTAGAAAAAAATATTCTTACAATTGGCAGAAATATCCTTGATGAATTCTTCCATAAACTCTGTAAAATGATCGGATTTCTTATACGATAATATTTTTTTGCATAATACATCCCTAAATGCGGCGAAATCTTCTTTAGTGGATGGATTCAATCCGTCGAGGGAATAAGTATCGCCTTCGATTCCTACCGGACATGAATTAGATCACTTTCGTACATACCAGAAAGTTCGCAGTATGATTAAAATGTTTGCTAATAAGTACCCAAAGTTTCTCTAGCGATTTCAAGATCGGCTTCTTCTAATAGTTTCTGACGTCTTAGTTTCTCGGCTTGTATTTCTTCGGGGGTCATGTTCGTTGTATCGATTTCTTTTTCGAGCTCGATTCTAATCTTCGATTTTCTTTCACGTTCTCTTCTCTGTAATACAGACGATGCTATTAGAACGAAAAGCTGATATAGGAAAAGAATACGAAAATATCCGCTCACTTCACGTTCTTCGATAGCTTCATCTAATCTGGATTTGGGTTTTTTTGACTGGGCACTTTTCTTCTGCGGTTCATCTTTTTTCGAGTCTTCTTCATCTTCCCAGTTATCCTAAAAAGAAAAAAAAATGAAAAAATGAAAAAGTACACGTTAATAGGACTTTGGTGAAATGTCAAGATTCCATTGTAAATACGAGTATGTGAATCTAAATAACAAACCTTGATATTATCATCTTCATCTTCTCCGTCCCATTTACTGGCGGAGGCAATAGGAACAGGTTCGAAATTTTCTGAATCTACAAACGCAGAAAATGAAAGTTGAGCAGAATGAGCTCAAAACAGAGCGTAGTTGGTTTCAGCAAAACTGCAAAAGATACTTACCCCAATCCATGGCGAATTTCAAATGCTAACAAATATGCTACAGTTATTACGCGAGGTTGAGTACAAGTTATTAGTTTTGAATTTGATGAGTTTCACTTGTCTTCTATGATTATTTGCCGGCTTTGAATAAAACATAACTATGCAAGATGCTTTAATTATCGCGAATATTTCGTTACAATAAACGACACGAATTTTATTTCCAGAATTAAAACGTCAGAAATTCCGAAAATTATCACGTTGTTGTTTTGTTTTTTTTTGCATTTCACTTCGTTGGTAATGACGTCATCAGAAAGTTTGCAAAATTGGTGGTGATGACGTCACGTCACTGGGACAATCAGATAGGTAATAAAAATCGCCTACTTCATCAATTTTTATTTTTTAATTTTTTTCTCCATTACTTCACAAAACAAAGTACTTTGAATTTTTTCAAAAACTTTTCTTGCTTCGTAAGATTCTGAAGCATGAAATCGAAAAGAGTCCCGCATAAATTGAAGTTTCTCCACTTTCTCCTCAAGCATGAAGGTTGGCTACAGCTACAGAAAATAATATGTCTTTTAAATTTCAATTCGGCTCCAAAGTCACGTGATATGTTACGCGTTACTGACGCGTTA
>FIZT01058971.1:0-19283 GCA_900065295.1 Paracoccus marginatus | reverse complement strand
GGGGGGGGGGGTCCCATGCAAATTTTAAAAGTCACTTTTTTAGGACCACCCTAATATATATGTATTGTACCGAGGTAGGCCCACATGTGTACCAAAAAGAAAAAATGTATGTCTTCTAGTTTTGAAATTATGGCGATATCAAAATTTCCAAGTAGGTTTTTGGCTAGAATGCAGCCCTAAAAAATCTGAAAAAATTATCAAAAGTTCGTTACCACTCCCCGTATATACCACATAAATTTCAATATTTTTGGTTTATGAGGTGCCAAAATGGGATTTTTCAACGATAAAACGATATTTTGGGGGTTGTAGGGAGGAGGAGGTAGAGTGGGAGGTGGAAAATCCGCCCTAAAATTTTTTCTGGTGTCCTCAATAATGTCTGATGGTTAGTTTTGAAAAGTAGCTCTTAGGCAGATTCACCCATCTTAAACGGGGGCGGGGGGTACCCTTTGAAAAAAATCCTGAAGGATGCAAAATAGACTGAGAAACATTAATTTGAAAGAAAATAATTTCTGTCCGCCCCAAAACTGTGCCCCGTGGAGCGATTTTCAATATTCAAGGTCAAATTCAAAGTCATTTAACCGGTCGAAAAAATCTGAAAAAATTTCACACTACTCCCCCCTAGTTCCTCTACGTACGTGCCAAGTTTGAAGAAAATCGGTTGAGAACTCACTTGGAGATGGGATTTTTAGCTTGAAAATCACGTTTTGGGAACCCCCAACCCCAAGGCGATGGGGTAAAAGTTCGCTCTTGCGCTCCAAAATCATATTTTATCAAGACAAGTCAAATGACACAAAAATTTTGACAAAGTTCCACAAACTCTCCCCCCCCCCCCTTATCACACCAGAGCCTTTGAAATGAAAAAAAAAAATCAAGAGGACAAGATTGAAAAAAATTGAAAAGAAATGAATGGAATTCTCGAGAGAAATTGAGACAAATCGAAAAAACAACAACTCTAACTCAGAACTGAAAACAAAAACAAAGGAAGACAAGTCCCTAAACAAATGGAAATGAAAAAACAAAAATAAAACATTTAAAAATAAAATAAAAAAATAGAAAAAATGAAAATTGGAAAATTGCAAAGTTGAAGACGTGCAAGAAATTTTGAAAAAAAAAAACAATTCAAATTTAAATAAACTGAAAACCAAAAAAAAAAACTTGAAAATTAAAAAAAAACTTGAAACAGACGAGAAAAAATAAAAAACTTTAGGGTGACAAAATTAAAAAATTTAAAACAATATTTAAAACAAAAAAAAAACATTGAAAAATTCAGAAAAAAAATTCAAAAAAAACAAGAAAATACCTATAATTTATGATTAAATTTTAAAAAAGGATCAAAAATCACAAATCGCGATGAAATCGAGAGCAATAAAAAAAAACTCGAAATCAAATTATAAAAAACATGAAAAAAAGACAAAAATGAGTGAAACTTGATATTTTGGAAAAACCAGTAAAAATAATAAAATGAGAAAATGAAAAAAAAAATCAAAATTTGGAAAAATATAAAAAATCACATCTAATGCATATAAAAACAAAAATATCATCGAAAAAAATCAGAATTTGGAATAAAAATTTTCAAAGCAGCTCGATTATTTCAGAAAAAAAAGTACAAATATCAAAATTTATAAAACGAAGAGAAAGAGGAAAAGAAAACTTTCCATTTTGGAGAAAAATAACAAAATCTGCGAATTA
This sequence comes from Paracoccus marginatus, assembly GCA_900065295.1. NCBI lineage: Eukaryota > Metazoa > Arthropoda > Insecta > Hemiptera > Pseudococcidae > Paracoccus > Paracoccus marginatus. Next base: position 17,594 of record FIZT01058971.1, on the reverse strand, counting down.
CACCGCACACCAGGACCAGGGGTACCTAAAATTTAAATAAATTAAAAGTAAAATAAATCCAGACTGTTACTCTGGCAGGGGCTCAAGGAGAATGAAACATTTAATCCATCAAACCACGCAGTCACCTTGATATTCAGCATAACTTCAGGCTTAAACCTTAATTCGAACTAAGTACTCCAAGAGTACGTCGTAATAATTACAGTTTATGAACTAATTTGTGGTTGTTGAATAGACAATTTGGCGTGATGATAAAAATTGCCGTCAATTCGGTCAAATGTACATGTATATAATTTTTATAATTTTTTTAAAACACTTTTAACATACCTACAATTTCGATGAAATGACTCATAAATCACACTATGGATTTCACATTTGTGTACTTCAAATACCTACAACTACACACGCATAATTATGACGTGAATTTAAAAATTCATCGCAACTCGAGAACGAAGGGGGAAATTGGTACATTTAATCGAGCGACTAGATAAAAATATTATTAATTTTCCTGTTGATTTGAAAAACCACATATTGGGAAATAGAAATTGTTGAAAAAAAAAAACAGCACACAGTCATCTTTAGTACTATTGTACATTTACATATCAATTTTTTTTTCGTTTTCCCCTTCAATTCGAGTGATAATAAATCAACATTAATTCGCAATTAAAATGGATCGATTTCTTCGTGGCCGTTTACATTTAAAATAATAGAAAAGTAATTCGTATAAACGCTACGATGAGGGCATCATTCAGTACATACATTGTCTACAATGTTCGTACAATTCCCTCATCGTCGTCGTCGTCGTCGTGTCAACATACACAAACCACACGCACGATAAAGTGTTTTTCTGTAATTGACACTCTGGTACATCCATTCCATACATCGCACAAGTGCATCGAAAAGAGTACACACTTAACGAAATATCAATTAGCGCTTATTACGCAGCGAGCTTTTTTTTCTCTCTTAACTTTTGCTGGTCGTAAACGCGTATATGTATTTTTAGAGGTCGAAATATACACATTAGAACCGACACCGAATGGAGATAAAATCGTTTATTAGTTTGGCTGGATTTCTACAATGTGGCCAGAAGCCAGCAAAAAATTGAGCTTCAATGATTAGACTAGCGAAATAATTAATTAGTACGGGAAAAAATAAAATAAAATATAAGGCTGCCTATAAATTCTACGTACAGCTGTTTTGTTTTTATTTTTGCACGAGAGAGACGACGTTAAAAATGTACGTAACGACTATTTTCGTATTGTCGAAAACATTCGACTTCGAGCCGATCTGAACGATCCTCTCGAACGACCGACTGGAAACGAACGACCTACGAGTCACCACAATTCCTCCAATTTACCCTGGTCTGCGCATCTGCAGCTTTCCCTTCAACCAGTTCCCTTACCACCCCTTAGCACCTACCCTCGAGAGCGGCTTGGTTAGAATCTCCCAAACCAACGCTCGCCAATACGTATTTGACTTTAGCTCGGATCGCGACGAATTATCAGTGTATGTACGCGCCCCGTTTAACCTTTGCCGTGTATTTTAGAAACATTATCTATAACTATTTCTCGGTCCGCGTCGAACCTTTACCGTGTATTTTAGTGTTTTGAGAGTGTCCAATATGGAACAAAATGAAAAAGACGACGTCCTAAAACCATCAGTAAGTGTTCACTCGCCATACGGCTCACTTATTTAGTACCTAATACCAAATATCTCTGGTCGCTCGATCCCCCCTCGTCCCTCGCCCTGGTCTAAAACGATTCTCATTTATGTATTTTATAATATACTTTTACGAGCCTTACTTAGTTTCGTTAAAACTAACCCCCTTTTGTATGTTTCTCTTTCCCTCCCTTCTGTTCACAGGTTCTAGCGGACGTCGAAATTAATCACCGTCGAATAAATTTAGTATTATACACCTACTTATTCACAATTATATTTTTTGACTCTTCCCGTTCTTTCATTTCTCAAAATAGTGGATTTTCCACACGTATGTTTACCGCGTCTAGACGAGCGAAAAAACTGGATCAAAATCGACTCGTCGGAGCCACTTCTGACCTTTTGAAACGTGGTACTCGATGCTAATCGCTCTCTTATTGAGACGCCTTTGAGAAATCAATGAACTTAATTACACGTATAGGTATTTATCGATGAATACCATCGCGTATACAATCACCGCGCCTAAAATAGATATAGAAAGATGAACGTGTCGAGAATAGTAATCCTAACCGAATATTCTACGGTCGGATATTCTGTCGGCGGTCGCTACATCTTCATAATGTGTGTCTAATTGTAGCACGGCCGCGCACTTCAATTTCATTATCTTATCTTCTCTGGTTTGACTTGGAATAATAAAGTATCGATTACAGGTTTTTTTTTTCCATAGCGATCGCTGCTGCGCCAAGTGTGTCACGAAATAATAAAGCAATAATGAGCTGCGATGTTTTGCAATCTGCGAGGATCAGCGAGTACTGAAAATTAGCAGAATTAGCCAACTGGCGAGTGTAAAAAGAGAAGACTGGAGAGAGATCGTTTCAATGGAACTAGTTCAACGAAGCAGCACACAGAAAAACGGAATTCTCGGCGAAGAATATTCTTATAAAAATGTTAAAATTTCATCGACTCGAACTGAAATGAATTTTCAAAACTTTTAAATCATTTTCATTTGTCAAAATTATCCGAATTGTGAAAAAAAAAACGAGGCATCGCAAGTCAGACCAGCAGACTACTTCAAAGATATGGTGAAAAATTCCCTTGTCGCAAACATTTTTAATCACTCCACTCGATAGGGCACAATAAAAATAAAAAGAGATATAAATTGCACCAAATGACGTTCTCTGCTCGATTATTATTATGAAATTGAACTTGAACAAAAAACTATGAAAACATCTTCGCCTCGATTACACGTGGACGAAGTCGAAGGTACAGTGATGCTCGAATCACATTTTAGAATAATTTCGTCATCGATTCGACCAACTAACCAGGCAAAAATAATTTTTTAAAAATTTTCAACGTAATTGGTCGATGCTGTGAAATATTTTTAGAACTTGTAAAACAAAACGAAACGTACACCGATCAATAAGTTGGCAATTTCCCACAATCCTTGAATATCTTTTGCATCATGGTTCAAATTAAAAGATTCGTAGAGAGGAGAGTAATTGTCGAATTATACGGATTGGAATAATCGACCATTAAGAAACGAGCTGAGATAATTTTTCGCCAATATGACCTTTCCTCATTAACGTTTTGTTCGTGATTCTTTTCATCGGGATACTACAAAGTGCTTCTGCCTTTTACGATGTATTGAAAACGAACAAAAACATTCCAACAATTTAATCATCTGCAAGAGAACACTCATGTATAACAATGCATTTCATGACGAAGGTATTTATCGAAAAGATTCGACTGTTTGCATTGAAAAATTATTAGCGTGGGTAATGTTTGTATTTCCTTTACTAGAATGTAAATAGTTAAATCTTAGTTGAATTGGTAATAACATTGATAAAATATCACACCTTCGTTTACGAACGCTAATAAATTTTTTTACAATGTGTTTGGTACCCGATCATCGATCTTTGACTCATTTGCTCAATTTCAGTCACGTACAAAATACGTGTTGCTTTACAAATTTTAGACGAGATTCAATCATCACACGCAGATGTGTACTGAACGAGTTCGTTGATAATCTAGCCATCTGTATGAAAGGGGAGTTTATCGATAAATGAAACCACGGTAAACATTTTTTCCAAGTTGAACCTCTACACATTCTTCTTTCAGTATATAATGAAAAATTTCCGTGCACAAGGTACTCTTCCGTTATGTACACACCACACAAGCACGTGAAATTTTACAAAGGTAAATATTTATGAAGCAGTTTTAGGGAAAAAAAAAAAAATGCGAAGTTTGAATTATTTTCAGACATCTATTACGACTAAATGGTGTGATCATTTTCAATATAATTTCATTATCTAATCATAATAATTATAAAAAGTTATTCATTCACAGAATGAACAGTAGCTGAGTAATTTCCAACTCACCGACGAATTGATAATATCCACCTACGAGTGATTTTCTTTTTCAGAAAACAACGAACAGATTTATAATCTAACGAACAATTTCTCACGTAGGAGGTATTCGAAATTCGAATAAATGAAATAACAACACGAAAACACGACAAATTTTGATAAAACTTCGATTGTTTACATTAACAAGTTGAGCGAGTACGACTATTACAAAATACAAAACACACCCCTGAGGTTATTTCGAAAACATAATCAACATACCGATAAAAATTGTAGATCCGACGGCTAATCCAACACCGATTGAGAAATCCACAGCATCGTATAATCTGGTGGTTAGGTTATCATTAGACATGATGTTTTACTGGAAGATTTTTACAGCTTGGTCAAACAAAATGGATACAAACAAGATGAAGTGACTGTCAGAAGTAGATGCATTTAAAAATGCAATTTAACCGGCGGACACTAAAATCACCATTTTAGAGATGTAACATAGAACTACGAAGTTAAATTATTAATTTTAAACAAATAATTTAAACGTTATTAAATCATTGCGACGATACGATTCACGCTATCACTCAACTGACTTGTTTTCTTCAATGGTGTCACTTTTTTTCGTGGAATCGAAAAAACATCCGATGGCTAAGGTGAGGTAACGAAAGAATCTAAAAGTAACGTTTATTTTCACTTCGAATTTAACGTCTGCGTACTATTTTTGATTTTATATCAGTTTTAAAAGTTGGATAAATATGAGCATATTCATTTTACATCAAAATATCAAAACGATATCAATTTTTTCTGATAAAAAGCAAAGAACTAAAATAAATAAAAAATTGGAACTGAGAAATAAATGTATTCAAAAATGGCTTAACTTGTGGTATTATCAGTGCTGCCAAAACAACAACTAAACATGAAAAATTGAAATTGGTAATTTTTTTTACAGATTTCATCAATTTTTCATTCATTTTCGAGGCTACTAATGAAAAAAAATCAAAAGCAATAAATTCCAATGGAAAAAAACGAGATTAACAAGATAACTTTCCGTTTTCCAATTTCCAATTCCAATTTCCATGATCACATAATCACATTTTTTAAATTTGTTTTTCTTGTTAACCTGTTTCGGAAGATCAACCGGATCAACTGATAAGGAAATTTATTTTTTTGAAAAAATAAAAGAACAGCAATTTGTGAAATATTGAAGACTTTTGCTAAAATTGTGTTAGAATTATAATATTTTTTATTACTAATGAAATTTCGGAGTGTAAGATGAGTTCACTTTCGGACTCGAATCTCTGCTCAGGTCAACCTGAACCACTGTTCGTAATGAAGGCAGATATGACCGCAGTTCACTGCATACTTTTCGCCGATTTTGCCGGTAACGAACATTTATACGCCGGAACCATCGACGGTGCTGTACACATATGGAATTTACAGGTTAGAATTTGCTCATCGTACCTATGATCGAATATCCTTACAAACTCGATATCCTTATTTACAGACAAGACGAAGGATAAAAACACTACAACAGAGTGACAGTACTTGTTTATCCCTGCACGTAATCAATGATCATCTAATAACTCAGGATAAATCCGGTGTGGTCAAATTCTGGCAACGTATTAACGAAGACTTCAAGTGTACATATTCTAAAAATTTTAATAACCTTTCATTTTGCAAGATTAGTATCTTGAAACGAGATGCAGCATATTTAGCAGTACCGCAATCCGATTCGAAAATCGATGTTTATAATGTGAAAGAAAACATTCCGGTTAAATGTGTAACTTTGCAACGCTGCGAATCGGATGGTAAAAAACTGGGTGATATTATGGCGCTAAAAATCATCTCGATTGAAAACGCAGAATATATTGCAGCTATGTACGAAAGTGGTGTATTTATATTGTGGAATATTTCCAGTAAAAATATCCGCGTTGAAGATCAACTCACTAACGACACGCCAATGTGTTTCGATTTCGATTCTGAGAGCATACAAGGAGTTTGTGGCTCCAGCGGTGATAGCCTGGTTGTGTTTAAGATGAATAAAGAAGGGGATATTATCAAGAGAAAGTCTATTAGAATAAAGAATCCAGGTATTGGAAGTTTATGCATTAGACCGGATAAAAAAATATTAGCAGCTGGTTGTTGGGATGGTAGAATTAGAATTTTTTCTTGGAAAAATTTAAAACTGTTGCTGGTTCTGGAATGCCATCAAGAAAATGTTATGGATGTTTGTTTTTCTGGAAATCTTACCCAAGATCGTCGATACGAATATCTATTGGCAGCAGGTTCTAGCGATCAGAAAATTTCTTTATGGAGTATTTACAATTGATAGCAGCTTTCGTTTCGTTATTTTTGTACCTGATATTTATTAAGAATTTTTTAATGATTATAATAATTGTTAATTAAAAGAAAAAAGCATAATTGCGATTTATTTCGAATAAATTACAACTATTCTAACAATAACAAAACAAAACACATCGAAACAAGAACCAAGCTAGCTGACATTCCTATAAATAATTCCTTACCGAATAAAAAACTGAAAAAAAAAATTAAATCACACCAATTTTGAATCGTAATTTACAATTCAGTATGTTCCTCGTTTCTTGATTGTTCGACTCCACCGTTTGAAATTTCGTTATTATCGTAATCAACTTCGGGACCACTTTCACCCTCGTCTTCATCTCCTTCAATTTCTACCTCTTCTTCTTCTTCTTCCTCTTCCTCCTCTTCCTCAACTTCCTCTTCTACCTCCTCCTCTTCTTCTTCTACTTCCTCTTCCTCTACTTCTACTTCTACTTCTTCTTCTTCCTCTTCCTCTTCCTCTTCTTCTGGCGAAGAATGCCTTCCATTATGATCTGCGGTACCGTTTTGAGTCAATTTTTCACTGTTAATTTGATTTTTTTCGCGATTTAAATTTATTTTTTCTTTATCCTGCGGAAAATACCAGTCGAATTACAAATTTTTCGATGATTCTAATTTTGAATCGACACACCCAGCATAGATACTCACAATATCGGGAGAAATCACATTCAACGTAACTTTGCTCTCTAAAATGACCGAAGACTCGGTGGCGACGTTTTCGGTATGAGCGTCGCTGACTAGAATTTCGGAATTCACAGGTACGTTTCCAGATAACAGGATTTCTTGAGGTGCATCAGGAACTGGAGCTGGTTTAGTTTGCGGAGGAGATGGTGGATGTGTCCACGGTTTACCATTTTCACAACTTTCGTTCAGTTGCATCCCGACAACTTTAATGACGCCGTTTAGTTTTTCGGATTGCTCCTCTTGTACATTTTTCTTCGTCACAGATTCGTCTTGATTTTCTTCTATCACATCTTGAGCATCATTTGATGGGACAATGTCCTGAAATTAATCGTTCGAGTTAGTTAAATGAATGTTACCAGTTTAAGAAGAAGCTGGGTAGGTAATTAAAGTTTGATGAGATTTTTTTCACTGAGTAATACGTGAATTTGATGCAAAAAAAAAAGATGATAACGTATTTCTATTGAAAAATATCACATCATGGTATAGTTTTTAAATAATTTATTCAAACGAAGCTTTGCTGCAGCTATCAAGCTTCGCAGATTGAAAAAAGTGCGTGATAATTTGCGAGAAGCGTCTAAATATGGCAATATTCATAAAACGTGGGGTTAACTACACTTCAGATTTACATAAAAGAAAATGAGTTCAAGTGGGTACGAAACTCCGCTCATTTTCATCAGTTTAGAGGAAGTAAGCGAAGCTGTGCTGAGTGGAAAGGATCGATAAAATTAAAATGAAACGAATCTCTAACGCCATTACCCATTTAAATTTTTCTTTTCGATACCGCTACGTCATTTAGTAGATAAGCACTGTTTTATGAATACAATTCGACGAACTGTTAGGTGAAAAAGTATCGGATTTTTATCACCATTTGCGAAAAAAAATTCATAGAAGTTTTCGGTCGTTTCGATTTAAGAGAAAAGAGCTATTTACATAATTTTTCAAATTCTTAACCTATCCCAAGACTACATAGATATTCGAATCTTACTCAGTAACCTACTATCCTATATCTTCAACCGTCCTATTCCCTTCTTTTACCTGAAGAAACAACCATAGTAACTTGATAAAGAAAAAAAGAAACACAAACGAGCAAACGGATTTCTAAATTAGAAGCTCTAGACGAAAAAAAATTATTCGAAAACGACAAAGCGCAAAATTAGAAAGAAGGCAAGCTAAACCACTTCAAATTGAATACCTCAATCGGCTGCTTTAGATCAGCCTCATCTTTACTATCGTTCTTCTCTCTTTTTAAGATGTCTCGATTAACTTCTTGCAGAAGACTCGACATGGCTGTCACTACTGAACCCGAATAACACAAGTTCACGTATCAATTTATACAAAAGCTTAATAAAAATACAACTATGTAAAAAAAAAAAATTGGCATTAACGTTTTCAAATTTTCAGACACCAAAATAGATAGGTACGAGTAATTTATACCCTTAAAAGACACCTTTTTCCTAATTTTTTGCAGCGTTATCATCCGAAACTATGATGGGAAACAAAACTCAAAATAATAAAGGAAAAAGAGCGACAAACAGGATTGCAAAATGTATCACAAAAATACATGAAAAGCGTAAACATAATTCAAAAAAATTTTCAAAAGGCATGCACAGTGCGCGTGTATGATGGTCAAAAAATTACAGCGAAAAAACATTACTGTTTGTTCTCCCTCTCACCTCGTTTAGAGGCTTCGTTAATGTCATAGAAACCAAATTCATTTGTTTAACTATACGATCCATAGTAGCCTCGGTTTCTGCCAACCTTCTACGTAAATGATCTATTTCAATATCTCCTAAAATTACGATAATTTTAAATTGGTACATTTTGTGCAGTAGTATTTTTCTTAGCCATTTTTTCCCTGCTGAAGTAATTTAAAAGCCTAGGTGTTTCGTAACATCGAAAGTAAATCTTGTGCTGGTGCACAGTTGCGATGATGAAAAATTATTCTAATTTGAAAAATTAATTAAAAGTTTGTAAAATGAATACAACTTTATTGCCATCCACTTACTCATGTCTTTTTCTTGCCATCCTAATAACGTGCGAGCGTCAAAAAAGATCGAGTAATTAACGTATGTTTTTGAGTAAAGTCGCATATATAGGATTTTTTGAAAAATACCTTTGCAAAAAGTTTTTCTTCTGCATATGTAAATACAGTACACGTACCTAATTTTGAAGCCGGATCAACGACATTATTCGAACTTGTTTTTTCAGGGTAATCGTTATTGCTGAAAACATTTTTGCAGAAGTCTGGATCGTGTGTGAAGTTTGCATTGTTTTCTGGTTTTTTACTTAGCAGCTGTAAACAGATGAACCATAAAATACATAAACGTAGGTGGTTAGGTACCATTCGCACATGGCGTCAGTCTCGTATCAAGGTGCCCAAAACCGAACGACTTATGGCTTCATTTTAGGAAATAGAATTATAACGTCGATATCTGTATTTACCCTTAGAATTGTGTAAGTGAAAAAGGCGACGATTGCAATCGTATACATCGGCATCAAGATGCCCATCGTGCCACTTCCTTTTTGATTAGCAACGTAGCCACTTCCACCAACAGTTGGTCGCATCCCTGGTACCGGTGGCTGAAAATAAACACGTAATAGAATGAGATACCTGCTGCATGAGCGTATTATTTATTTTTACACATTCACGACGATTTTTGTTTGGAATAAATTTTCCGCTGTTTTTCCAACATGTTTATTTTGTTTTCGTTCGAAAAAGTGAGGAAACGAGCATAGAGAAATGAAAAGTGCACTTTTCCCAATAAATTACGTAATAATAATGAATATTCGGCACCTTGTTTGCGAACATGTACATAGGACAAGGTCGTACAAATGCAAATATGTTGGAAATACTTCGCGATATAAAGTTTTTTGGAAAAATTCCAATACGTACAATTTTGCCAAATAAAATAAAATAAGCTACTCTATTTCGGTCTAATTTTAAATAAAAATTGTACGTTCAATCGAACAATACATTTCACACCTTGTTTTTTTCCAATTCAAAACACCAACGAAATGCTCACCTTTTTGCCTGGCATGGCTTCATGCTGAATAGTAGTAATTGGTGGTGAGATGTCTTCGTCTGGGTAAATGATATCATTTTCGAATCGTTCTCTTTTGATAGGTGGAGTTGTTTTTCTAAAAGCTGGGTGCAGAGCTTCTGGTTTAATTTTTGGTTTACGATCTTGTCGGTAATAATCTTCAAAAAATAGGAAACAAGGTTAGTAAAGTAACGTACCAGAAAGCACACTTCATTAGTAGTAACACAACACAGAAAGAATAATTCGTTAGAGCACTTCAAACTCACACATCACCCTGAAAACAGTTTCTTACTTGTAGGGGTTGAAATGTTGTATTTTTTTACCCTATGAGGGGTACCCAAAAGGTCCAAAGTAACGTCGAAATGATATTTCAGACAAAGTGACTTATTAAAGGTGCGGATATCCACTAAGACGTTTTTATATTTTACATCTAATTCTATGGTGTCTTTCAGTAATACGTTAATATCGATATCACAGGTTTCCAATACAACATTACGGCAGTACTTAACAGCGTCTTTGTTGAGTCGACTAGTAGAAAAGTAGAAATTACTACTGTATTTATCGGATAATTTCAACACCGTCGTACATAACTCATTCACTAATTTAACACCATTTACATCTTTATCTTGTAATACATCGCAACATCCTAACATGAGAGTGAAAATTCATTTAGTAACATGAAAAGCGAATCAACATTAGAGATACCTACATTCAGAATGCAAATTAACTTACCATCGGAGTTCACAGATACTGAGCCTTTGAGCATCGGGTAAAATATATTGGGCCACAGTACAGCGAAACACGCAATCACTGTGCCTAAAATACAAATAGACTTCCCAGTACTTATTTCGTGAGCCATGATAGGAGTACGATTTATGAAATTGCCATTCCAAATTAAATTCTATCGAATCTAGCTGCGGCTAAAAATGCTTCTTTCAAATTGAAAATAAATCGCGAATTAAGACATACTTGAATATTATTTTCACTGTAACAGTCGCAACGCGAAAACAAAATTCAACGCAATGAAAAATTAATTCGAAAACATCGATCGATACAGTTAAAGTTCATCCCAGTTCGTAACTCGGACCAAACTTCGTGCTTTTGCCTTGGTTTCAAATTTTCGCTCGTTTGAGAGCTCAGCTTTTTAAAACAGTGCAGCCATTTTAACATTCACCAATCAGTGATGACTGATTTGATAAGAAATTATAGCGTTCCAAAAGATTCTTACGAACAGTTTGCTGGATATATTTTTATGATGTGTTAAGTTCGCAGTTCCCTGTTTCACTTTCACAACAAGATTTTCGACTTTCGATTTCAAATTTTGGGATTTTTCAAGCGTAAAGTATTTTGGAGGAATAACTCTGCAATTTTCTAGCCAAAATGCATTCGTAGTGCCGAGAAACAATGGTAAAAATACTTTTTTCCGTCTTAAACAATGAGTACAATTTCGTAACAAAACAAACGTCATCGACCGACGAATTTTCACCACACCATTTCGGCCATCTTCTAAAACGTTCGCAGTAACACCTAGACGCAGGCAAACATTTTGCGTTTTGTTTACGTTTTCGAACAATTTTAGCTCAAAACGTTCGTTTTTTTGAAATTTCATTAAATTTGTGCCGTCAATTAATGTGTAGTGTAATTTTATGTTGAAACATGTACAAACGAAGTTACAAAAGAAAATCAAAAGCTAGCGAAAGCGCCGATGAAGGATTGAAGACGCCCAAACCTGATAGTAAGTTGCTATTATCTGTGTACGTTTCACCCATACCTAAAGAAGTTATCACTCATTTAGAGATGCCAAAAGACTGTCGAATTACTGTTGTCGCTCAATCAAAAATCAATAAGTACTTTTCTTGAATTGTCAATAATGACGATATCTTGGATAATATCCAGCTCTACGCCTATGTTAGTAATTCATTTAAACGTCGTAATTTTGAATCACTCGCATTTGATTGGTGTAAAATATGATCGAAAGTAAAACACAATCGTTTAAAAACAGATTTTTATTTTACAAAAAACAATCACAACTTCTCATCTTCTACCACCCAACCATCGTCATCTGACAAAAATCTTCGTTTAACCGTGGTATTCATGTAAGGCCTAAGCGCCCATTCTGTGTCGGATGCATCTGCGATGTCAATCGTGCCTAACTTTATTTCGTATAATCTCATTTGAAATCGAGGGCCTACTTCAGTTAATTCGACATTTTTTCCATCCACCTAAAAATTCATCGCATATAATTAATCAATATACGTTGAAATGATACGCTTATTCGTGATTCAATTTTTAAATACCTTTTTGTACACATGATGTCGAAAAGAAATGTAGTCGTCGTGGTTAGCGAATGTGATAACTCGTTTGCTGTCTTCCTTTGGAACTGGATACAAATACTTCAAAATATTCATTACGCGTTCTCCCAACGTTGATTTAAAATTGTGAAATATCAAGTGTGGATATTGCTCGGACATGGTACCAATATTTTCAATGTCGTGTCTCATCACAACATCGCTCAAAGTGAAATAAGCAGTCGGTCCGTAGGGTAGATGAGATATCACTAAACCATCAGGAACTCCTCGATGTTCATGTACTACAATAAAATCCGTAACGTCGTTCGCTCGGCAAGCATTCACCAACTGTTTCATTTCGTAGTTGCCGCGATTCATTCGCTGAGAATTTGGAATTATTAGCCGGATTTCTTTCACAAACATCTTCAACCTGTAAATTTTGATTTTATTAAAATACTCTATTCTGGATGAAAAGGTTGAATACCGATAGAATTTACCTGGAAGATGGATCTCTTGATGTGGTTATCATAATTTTAGGATCTTCAACACCTGCCCATCGATATTCGTCATCTTCGTGGGACTTACTTGCACCGCTTTCTTCCGCTAATTCTGGTCCTAGATCTTGCCATTTCAGCTTTTTCTGTAGGTTTAGAGCGTCTTTCTGTAACTCTGAAGGAATGCGAGTGTTTTCTTCCAAACTTTTTTTCAACCGGTCTTTTTTGTTTTGAACTGCTTTGTCCTTTATTTCACATGACTTTTTATACAGGTACTCCCGTCTCAATCTGGCCTGCCGACGGAACATTGCAAAATTATATATCAAAAATCACTTTTCTGCGTTAAATTTGACATTTTCTTCCAAACTTTATCAGTAAAAAATCACGCATCGCGAAGAAACGTGTTTTTGTTTTTTTCGCGAGGGTTGAATGCGCCTTCGTAATGTCTTCATTGCCTTGTATTTTTGGTTTGATCAAGATAGGTTTTCAAAAGTAGGTATCAGTTTCAGTACCTGTGGCCGTATTTTTTTAAAAAATTATTTTATGGATTATGGTGTATTATGATGAATTTACGATTCTTTTCTTTGTGGATTTAATTTAGAAAAAAATAAATAAGAATTAAATGACAACCGCGAAACTTGTTTTTAGTTCAGTTTCAAACTTCTGCCATCAACCTATTAATAATGTGTACAATAGTTTTTCGCTTTTTCTTAAGCAAAATTTCAATTTTGTTCTATCCGTCGAATGAATTTGTTTCAGACGATTTAGCAGTGACCGGAGTGAGTAGATCGGGAAGAGTCCGGAAAAAATCATCAAAACTACTTGATTATGAATCGGGAGCTGAAGAAGATCGACCAAAGCGAAAAGCTGAACCTAGTAATAATTCATTTTATTTTCGTATTAATTAAAATATCTTGTATGAGTAAAAAAGTCATATTATTACTTTTTGTTTCAGGTAGCACCCAACGCACACCCAACTTCAAAAAGCAGTATGACCAAAAACAAGATTCAGGTTTAGATTATGGCGATAACGAGGTAATTTTTGTATTTTCGAAATTTATAAGCAATAAAGCGTATTATGTATTTTTGATGTTTGAATTTTCGCACTTCGCAGACCAGCAATGATAATCAAAATTTATCTGAATCCGAAAATGAAGCACATTTTTATCCTGTTGCGGAAACGTACGATGATTCGACTGCTGAGTCATCAGGTTAGATATTGAGTGGAAATCCAAACGGTCATTATTTGATAATTTTCAACGTATACTGAATAATTATTTATGATTTTTGCTGATCAATAGGAAGTGAAATGGATGATGATATGATAGAAGATGATAAAATGACTTTGAACACAGGACAGTCTAGTACTCCTGCAGAGGTTTCGTACTCCCGCACTGCTTCATCTGGAACTTCAGTTGCGCCACAACCACAAGTGAACGTTAGTAAATTGAAAATTTTGGTTATCCAAATTAAAAAAATTGAAAAATGACCGTAAATTGCGCTGATTATCATTTTCAGAAATCACTGTACATGCTGGAGAAATTTGCCAAAAAAAGAAAAAATGGCCGGGGTACTAAAGCGGGACGTAAAGATAAAGGGGTAAAAATGAAATGATCATTTATAACTAAAGACCGAGTTATCTGTATAGTACTATTAATTATTTTTTTATTAATCACGTTTCAGAAAGCTCGATTTTCTGCCTACATGCTATGGGCTAGAGAAGTAAGACCCGATTTGATGAAAGCCAATCCTAATATAGGTTCGTATCATCAGGTTTTTGTAACAGTAGTATAATTAAAACGGTCATGTAATGATATTTTTTATTTCAGATTTCTCGCAACTTAGCACCAGATTGAGTGATCTTTGGGCCACCGTACCTTACACTGAAAAATACGTGAGTCGTCGCCTTTCGCTATTTTCACTCGATTTTGATTTTCCGGCTTATTTGTACCTCGTATCCTTTTGATTTTTTGGATTTCAGATGTGGAAGCAAAAAGCCAAACGAATGGCCATGATGGCAAAGGAATCAGATAACAAAGAAGACATGAATGCTCAAAAATTACAACTTAAAAGCACCCTGCGTAAAAAATTTATCAATAAAAAACCTTCTCCCACAGCCGGTAAAATATCTATTCAGGATAACAAAACGCATTCATCGTTGATTGAAGTGAACGCAGGGCCTACTCACAGCACGATTTCTTCAATTGAATCCAAGTAATTAACATACCATTCACTTTCGAATGTTTCCAATTTCGAGTAATCTTTAGTTGTCTGTTTTTTAGACATGTTTCGAATGAGCTTCCAGTAGCAGTTACAAAAAATGTTAGCACTCAGCCTCTCGACGTTGCTGCCCATTTGAAACTACTCGGAGAATCATTGAGCATCATCGGTCAACGATTGAAGGAACACGAGGTGAAATTGCAGTTTATTTTTATCAATAATATTAGTCTAATTTTCAGAAACTACATATGTGATTTTTTTCTCATTTTAAGGGTCAAATTGCTGTTTCCGGTAGTCTATCAGTCCTTTTAGATACGTTATTGTGCTCATTAGGACCATTACTGTGTCTCACCCAGCAAGTAGAAGAAATGAATGGATGCTCTAAAGAAATACTGAGCAGTATTTTGGATAATATTGCTTACATTATGCCTGGTTTATAGTAAATTCAATTTGATAGAGCTGTTGTTTCTTTATGGTTTCTTATTACTTTCTGTTTGTATGTAATGTAAAGTGTGTGTATTAAATGATTTTTAATCAATAAATTATGTTTTGAATTTTCGTATCTTTTTTTTACTGAATACATATATTCATACGCAGCAATATTTGGTTAGCAACTATCATTTTATTTTTATTTTTTCAAAAGTAAGCAAAAAATTTTTAATCAAAATGTGAAAAATACTAAACTTTTTTCTTTTCTTAAAATTAAATGCAAGTTGAATTAAAATTAACGCGTTTGATTTTTGGAGAACTCAAATGCATAGGTTATTAATTATCGTAACTTCTCAACCTATAATTTCTGTTTCTTCTAGAGTACTTAGAGTTGTAGAAGTGTACGTGAATTCATCGTTTTGTTATTCGTCCTACCGTAATGTGATGAATCGACGTAACGATGAGCAAGACGATTTGAATAACATAAACAATATTCGAAGAGAAATATTACAGCTATGCAATGCACCAGGCACCGAAACGACTGATTTCCATAAGCTCGGATTTAATTGCCTTTTGAAAAAATTACACGAAATTGAGCATATTTTAACCGGTCTTAGAGATGTACCTATAAAAACTCACGTAATTATCTCCCTTTACACAGAATTTTCCGCTTTTAGGTTACAATGCATTTTTTTTTCTGAATTTTTGAATTCTTACTGTTCTCGTTTCCAGAGTACTTCTCATGCGAATCGGTATCAGCCTCTGGTAACTGAATCAGGTAAATCTGTTTTTAAAAAACTCGCATTTCCGTTATCTAAGTAGTATTTTGATTTTATTTTACAGAAGTACCAGTTGGGTGGTGCTTTCAAGACGCGCCAGTGAATCCGGTAGGCTTATCTTTATCTGATGACCTGACACCTCATACAAGAAGGGTATTACTCGAAATCTATAGTAAAATTGAAAGTAGTTTCGACGATTTCTTCGAAAATACTAAATTAAAATTGAAAGAAACGTTCGAAGATAACTACCGTAAGCTAGAGAATTTTATGAATTCGCTACGAGAAAGACAGAAAGCTGAAGTACGTATATTTATGGAAAACGCAATCCACGGGAACTCAAACGATATCCACCAGGACACATACTTTGGTGATATGTGTGAAGAACATACACCACAACCTACTCAGGTGCCTCAGCAAGCTCACATGTCTTCATTTAATACCCCTGTGTTTAATGTTGAAGCGTTTAGGAAAACGTTGGAATGTCCTGGAATTGACGCGCAATTAAAACGCCAGTTTATTGCTAGTCTCAATGGTTTGAATAATTTATTAAGCGATATTTTGGAGCAGGTATATCGAAAAGGTTCGCAACAATCCGAAGCAGGGTCAACTAGGGCCGCATCTATTCCTGAAATGACACCCCAGCGTGAGCAGGAGCAGCATCAAATCCCACCTTTCACATGTGACAGATGAGGAAACTGTGTTTGTTTTGTTGTAGATTTTATCGTCTTATGTGTGAAAATTATTTTGTAAGAGCCTATATAAATTAAACATTAAAGTGGGTATTATAATTTTCTGAATGAAGTTGACTTGTACTTTATAGTAAGGACTTATAAGTGCAGAAAAACAAGATGATGATTCAACTTCAAAACAGGAAATTGAATAGGTACTTACTCCATGTGTTCGTGAACTCTGCTCGGGTATCCTAAATGAAATATTCGTTCAGAAAAATTAGCTTAGCTACCTAGCATAAAATATTATGATGATAGGAAAGGAGGGATGCTTTCTTGTAGTCTTGTACTGTACCGCTAACGTAACCCTACCGAAGGTTAAAAATGTTGGAATTTTAACCCAACTTTGGGCAGTAAGTGACCGAATTTCTTCTGCTAACCTAATGTAATCGCCTTTACTCTTACTTGGTGAAAAATTTACTGCCACTGTTCACAGTGCAGGGTGCACGTCTGTTCTGAATTCTGAATTGACCATTATACGCGGAGTGGCTGAACTCTAGCGGATTTTCATCGAGGTGCGAATTTGGATGATCGAATATACACGGTATATGGGGCGAAAATGA